>VZTG01007054.1:238037-403418 GCA_013397845.1 Melanocharis versteri
TGTACCTCAACACCCTGAGCGCCGACTTCTGCTACGATGACAGGTAGGGCGGGGAGCGGCCAGGCTGGGTGGGCGAGGGCTGCTCACCTGTCGAGAGCGGAGCTTCGGCCGCCCCCCTCGTGGTGCCCGGGGCGGCGCCGGACGGTCCCGGTGGCTGCGAGGCTCCGGGTGGCCGCGGCGGCACCCTCCGCTCCCGGGGCTTTGACAGCTCCGAGTCGGTCCTCTCCAGCCCCACGCAGCGGGAGGGGACCCGCCGTTCTAAGTTGGCACGTCCTGGGCTGATCCCTCTTGCGCGGTGTCAGCGGGGCGCCCGGCCGCCTCCCGTCCCGTCCCCCCGCTCCGCCGGGACCGAGCCCCCGCGGGAAGTTGCCGTGCGCTGCCCGGCTGCGCTGGGGGCCGCGGGGAGCGGAGCCCCGCCGGAGGGGAGCGACGTGGGCTGGCTTGGGCTGCCCACCTGCTCCTCTCCTGGCCGTACCTGCCCGCCGGAGCGGCGGAAAGGCGCTCTTCCTAGTCGGGGGAAATTCCGATTTATGCCTTTTCCGGTGACTTAATCTGATCGCATTTAAAACAGATGCATAATTATGATGTATTATTAGGGAGAACAGCACGCCTGGCTAAACTTATTAACCGTCCTGGGGTGATTCATGCTCCATTGGAATTAAACCATCCAAAAAGTGAGCCGGGATTGACTTTGACAGCGTTTCATCAGCCTCTCTCCTCCGTGGCCAGAGACGGAGGCCGGGGGCGAACGGGCGGGGGGCTGCGGCGGGCCCGGCGCGGCTCGCCCGTCCCGTCCCATCCCGTGCCGTGCCGGCAGCGCGGCTGGAATCCTGCGGGAGCCGGCAGCCGGCCACGCGTGCGGGGCTGCCTGTGCGGGACTGAGGGAGGGAGCGAGGAGCGCCCCTGGGTGGGTGTGTGAGCGGAGGGTCTTGCGGCACGGCTCAGGTTCACGGTGCCAGCGAACTCCCTGAGCAGCTGCCAGGCAGG
Source organism: Melanocharis versteri (assembly GCA_013397845.1). Lineage (NCBI taxonomy): Eukaryota > Metazoa > Chordata > Aves > Passeriformes > Melanocharitidae > Melanocharis > Melanocharis versteri. The sequence goes on from VZTG01007054.1 coordinate 239,025, forward strand.
GTTTGGTGCCTTGGAGCGTTTGGTGTGAGAGGAGGAACGCGAGGAAGCACGGCCAGATGGGATGAGGGATGTGCCTGCTCAGGAAGATGTTTGCTGGATGAGCTGAACTTCCCGGCGCCCTGATGGGATGCGAAAGGGTCAGACGTGTCTTTGATTAGGCATTTGCCTTGGAAAATAACCTGCCTATCCTGGAGTAATTAGTTACTAAACTTGGAATTTTCCTCCCTTGAGCGGTATTACAGTGCACCTGCCGTGTTTAAGATCTGTCACTGCTTCCAGAATACTCCCCCCTGTTTTCGAGGCTTGCTACTATTAAACCTATTACACTGGAAGCAAATGCCAAGTGTTAGTCCTGGTATAGGTCTCCGGCTGGGAACAGAGTTGGCTGCAGAATGTGGCAATTCAGGCTTCAGCCCTCCAGGTCATTTACATGTACTTGAAGCCTTGTGAGCAATTAAGTGGTTTTAGGTTTCTGTGAGTCTTCCAATTTTCTACAATGATTTTTCGTAAACGTATTTTAAAGTTTTGAAGCTTCATTCATAAACAATAAAAGAGAAAAGTCTGCTGTTGCCCTGAAATGTGAAGTCTGAGTTGGATCAGTAGGAAGTAGTGAATATTTTGGTACAGTGACGCTCTTTTAAACCCGGTTATTATAGTTAAGAACTGCAGGAGTTGTGGAATATTTACATAACCCTACATAGCATATGTTGCAATGTTTGGGCAAAACTGGGTTGTTTAAGCACAAGCTTAAAAGCCTATCCTGCAGGCCAGTTCAAATGGGCTAGGCATGGAAAGCAATATGAAGTACTTTCTGGTGTTGTTGATGTGGAGGTCAAGGTTACTCTTGATCTTGCCTGAATGTGCTTTAATGCAGTTAGAAAAAAGTGGTATTTGAGTGTCATCTCTGAAAGTGGAAAAGATAATCACACACTGATTTTACTAGTACTAATCTCAGACTGTTTAAAAGGTGTTCTAAAAGACTGCTTTGTTCATGTGTTTACCTCCTAACTAAATAAAGTACTTCTCCTCATTGTAGCTAAGATTTAGGCATTGACTAGAGTGCTCTGAAAGCCAGTTAATGGCATTTCTGTAGGCGGGGTCGTCTAATTAGGATGTTTTTCAATTGCAGCACTGGAAGAGACAAAGCAGAAAGGGCTGTTTCGTGCTAGTAATTGTTGAACTACAAAGGGTTATCTATTCAAAGAGGCAGGCTCTCAGACCCAAAGTATTCTTTTAACTGTAATCACAGAATCTTGCTGCCCCGCAGGAGCCGGCTTGAAATGTAACAGTAGAAAAGGAGGTCGATACTGGAGCTGCAGGACATAGCCCTCCATGTGAGAGATGGATCATGCTACTAACTTTAACTGAACTAAGATTGTGCATTTGAGCTGGGAACCAGCGATGTCTTGTTTCAGAGGGCAGCATATTGCCATGGCTTTTTTCTACTTCCTTTGCCATTATATTGAAATTACATCAGACTGTTCTCTTTTTAATATAGTGATCAAACTTACTACATAAAGGGTGTCTGTAATTGCTTTCTGTATTTTTTTTATGTAGTTTGGGCAAGATTAAGTGGCATCATAAAACTTCTTATAACAAAATCAATTTTCCGATGGTAAAATGTAATATTTTAGCAGCATCAAGGCACCAAACTAAAGACTGTATGGACAGTGATATAACAAACTTGCTTGTAGTCTGGTCTTTGACTCTGTATCAAAGGATTCAATATTTTATTTCCCACCCTTTACCCACTTAAGCTGAAATAGCATGATTTTAAGCCTGAGGAAGTTGAGTGAGCAAATGTACGTTCTTACTTTTTGTCATTAGTCTGCCTAACTCGTTTCTTTCAGGCTAAGCAGATATATTGCACATAATCAGTGCAATCCTGATAGTTTAGAGCAGTTGACTTATTGATTACTTTGAATGAAAGTGTCAGTTGTCAGTTTCTAGTCAGTTTCTAAGCACAAGAGGCAGTGTTCTTTTTTTTCTGTAGATGTAGACCTAGAAAACACAAGCTTTTGCCGCTCTTGTCCCTGCCACTGTAATTCTTACAGACAGCTGTGATAGTTCCTAGTTCAGTGTGTAGATTATTACTGAGAGTTTCACCTCCCCAGCTCAAAACCTCCTTATTCAGCTAGGAGCAAATAGATGTATTTTGTCCCCTCTTTTAAGCTGAATGTGGCATGCAGTAACCTAAAACAAGAAATGAATGAAGAAAGAGGGGGTAAAATATTTAATGCCACAGTAGCTCACATTGCTTGTTAATAAAGGTTCATTTATTGTTAAGCAAAATCATCTTGAAACTGGTAACAGGGTAGAGAGAAATGCAATTTCCATTCCTGCAGATGTGTTAAAGATCTTGCTTGTTGCACCATGTTAAATCTAGCTTCTTGTCAGGTTAAGGGGGGCTAATCTCTGTGCACACAGTTTGTATTTCATGCTAGTATCTACCAGTATTACAGGAGGGAAGCCTATTGCTGCAATTAGGCTTACACATAGGCACAACTATTTTTGCCTGCCATTTAAGCCCCACCAGCCCACCTGGCAATTTGACCTGCAGGTGCCTTACACTGAAACTGTCGTCCTTCATGTGGCCTGTGCTGACTGAGACAGGTCACTGTCAGTATATAGCTGGGGTGGGGAAGATTTAGTGCTTTGTGTATCCGAGGTCGTGCGTTGTTACAGTGAACATGGCAAAAGCAGCTCGTCTATTGAGGTGGTCTTTCCTTCTACATCTCAGAAGAAAGGCATATTTTAGAGAGAGTATGGTAGGAAGCTTTAATCTTGAGTGATGTATTGTCTCAGTGACACATTGACAAAATCGGTGTTCTGGAAAACGCGTACAGATTTGTCTGTGTAGGGCTCTTCCGTGAAATTTGGGAGCACAGACCAACTTTCTCTAGCTTGCACTGCATTTTATTTAGCAGGCCTGAATGGGGCAGCCTTGCTGATGGTAGAAAATAGCTATCAGCCCTGTTTCAAAGTTGCTGGGCAATATTCCAGATTGTGTTGAAAAAATCCTGTTAAATGTTTTCACCCTGTAGTGTCAGACTTGCATCATTTTAAAACAGGCCGAGCCCATACACATTTGACAGTACCTCTGTTGGGTCTGCCACATGAGATTTAATCTAGCAAGTGACCCAAATACATGCACTGGAAGAACAAGTGTAAGTGCACTGGGGAAAATTACTTGCCATCTGTCTCCTTGTTGTGTGTGTATATTTGATTATTAATTTACATCTGTGATTTTTATGGTCCCTTTTTGTTGTCTTCTCAATTTTTCAGCTCCAAGTGCACCTCTCCAGTAGCTTTTAGTAGCTCCAGTTTACAGGTAGCTGCAATATTCTGAATTCCAGGAGTGAGGCTGGTGATGGGGAGACAGGGACTTGTGTGCTTTCTCTGTAGTGTTTTCCTTTTGTCACCTCTGTTCTATCTTCTGCATGCTAAATTCAAACCACCATAAAGATAATTTTTATGTGAAAAAGGAGCTTTAACATATTCATAAAGGAATAAAGGTAACTTGGAGAAGATGCCTGACTAACTTAGGCTGTGTAGTAAAGGTTTGTAGTTGAGTTTCTGTTGTAGCTGAGTATTAACCAAGCGAACCAGTAACTGATTATCTAATGGGATGAACCAGGCACAGTAATACTCTGTTAATACCAGTTCTTTTTTAAATGCTGAACATAACCTAAATATGTATTTGACTTTTGATTTAAAAATGGTTTCTGCATAAAACATTATGATGAATGAAACGCTTTGATCAAAATGTGAAATCTTAGTTTCATGAAAATGTCGGTGGGTGGTTTGGGGTTGTTTTTTTTTTTCCATTTGAGATGCTGTAGTATAGAGATTTTAGAAAGCAAAAAAGAAATTATGTCCCCACAGGCTTTATTTTAAGATTCTTGTTGCGTATGTAACACTAACATAAAGCATGTCACTTCTGGTAGCTGTTTCAGAGAATAAATTCATGCTGTTAGCAGACGGAGAGTCTCCCCAAGTCACTGATGGGATGCGCCTCATCTGCAGGAAGTTCTTCCAGCACACAATGGAGTTACAAATTCAAATGATCAACTTTCTCCAACATCTCCCATATGTATTCCAGCTGCACTTCTGAATCCTTTAAGTTTGCCAGAGTGAAAGTCGCTGAAAGGCTCAGAAGTATCTCATCTCAATTTGTTAACCATCTGATAGCTGCAAGAGTGATGAATTAGAGCTCCTTTGCTTCCCTCATCTGGAAGTTTGCCCTTCCCTTGTTGTTTGCTGCTATGGTTTTTTTTTATTGTTAGTCTTTTTTTTCTGTGAAGTTGACTGAATCAGACTTTGTTGTTTGTTTATGGAGTTTCTTTCTTTAGCTGACATATTTGATGCTGAAACTGACGCAAGACTGCTGGCAACTTGTGCTGAGAGTTGCTCCAAATACAAAGTTGGAGAAAAAGACTAAGTCTGAAGGCAGAGATGCTTAGTGTTATTGTTACTTATGTAAAGGTGAATCTGTTCTTTGGGCCAGTGTTTTATGTTAGATTTTTAAAAATTTTTATTTCTAAATATTTTATAGGCTTTACTCTGGTTTTGGGATAACTGTCTGTCTTTTTGGGAAAAGAAACCTTTTTAAAATGCTCATTTCCTTCTCTGTTCTTTTAGCCCTAATTTTTGTCTGAAATGGTTGTTTGAAAGGTGGAAGCATTTTATCTGGAGACTTGAACCTTATGCTGAAAGTATTAAAATAAATTTTGGAATTTCTCTTGATTGTGGAAGCCTATTGTTTGCCTTTGGGCTTGGCAACCTTTGCCTCTGCTTTCCCACTTGGGGCGACTGATCATGTAAACTCTCCTTATGATCCTTCAGAGTGGGAGCTTGTTCTGTGGGCAGGTTATTTAAGTCAGGATGGCAGTAGGATTTCATTTCACATCTGCTAGATCAGGTTCTTATCCTGTCTCAGGATGGCCATCCAGACATAAGATGTGTTCTTTTTTGCATGGGTAGTCCCTCCCTAATAAGAGGGTGTAAGTTTTGCGTTTTCTTTCCCAGTTTCACCCTCTGCAGAGCTCCATACTAAACCATTTTTCCCCAAAGGCTAGCCTGTTGGTGAATGAAACCCGAAGAGTCAGAGCAAAGTGTTTCTTTGGAATGGCATCCTAAATATTACTTAACATGTCAACATTACTGCTCAGTTTGTTACTTCAGGACAGTTGAAATATTTTGTGGACCTGTGAATGGCTTATGACAGACATCTCCAAAGGCAGCAGCATGTACTTGTCTCTGTCTTCAGAGGATGCTTCAGGCTAGCACAGGGTTGCTGCTGTTAGTGTGTGACAGCTGATTGTGAAACAAAGAAACAAGCTGGATCACTGGGGCAGCAGCCGAGGATCAAGTAATCTATCAATCTCTGTTTTACTTCAAGGAAAAAGGAAATTGGTAAATCAAACTGCTTGAAGCTGATAAAATTTTGTGACCCAGCCTGTAGCTGGGGAGGGTTCATCAATGATGCTTCACTGGCCATTCCTGGCCTCGTTAAGCTGAGAGAGAGAGAGAGAGAGAGAAAAAGTAAAAGTGGCTTCCTTGAATACTAATTCTTGTGTTCTCTAGGACACTGTGAATTACTCTGTTAGCCTTCATTGTCCTAGTGGCTTCATGAGGAAATTTTTTGAGAATAGTGGCAGGTTTCAGTTGGAGGTAAATAATACTCGTTTACTGTCTTCATGTCCCTTATTTCTTTTACCTCTTCATCTTTTTAATTGCTTTTTATTTTATTGGAAATACTGTGCTTTCAGCATAAGATGTTTTGTCTTTTATATCTTAATTATTTTGATTTTTTTTGTCCAGTGGTTTATTCAAGTGGCCCATATTAATGCTTCAAAAACTTTTAAGAATCAGTGTAACCTGTAAAAACACTGTGGGTGTATGTACTATTGTTATATTAAATAGCAGTATTCTGCTGTATACTAAAATTTGAGACCATGCGTTCTTTGTCGTCTTTCTTCCAACAGAGAGCTGGACAGGCTTGCCGTTAGTCTGCCACAAGGGCTCCTTAATATATTCGTGGGGGTCACTGTTGACTGCCTCAGATCATTTCCTTCTCTCCAGGATTTAAGCACATTGGCCTCAGCAGCATTCCCAGTCCCAGCTGGCCCAGGAAGCCAGAGACTGACAGATAATTGAACGTGGATTTTCTATGTGGTGGTACAAACCATTGTCTCTAGATGACTGGACTGCTCTGTGGAATCTCTTGTTATTCACCAACTTGTCAGTAGACCCAAAAAGCCCTGCCCTGACCTCTGACCTGGGGTTCAAGGGAGGACAGGTTTTTCTGAATTTGGCATCCTGTGTCTGTGATGGGTGTTTTTGAGTAGTGTTACTCTAGGTAGTTTTGCTGATGAGAGGATTGTATGATTTTTAGCTCCTGTGTGTTTTAGTCGGCTAGTCCAGTTCTCGTTCAGGGGAACAACGCAGTAATTGGTAGCAGAACTATTGCTGTGAAGTCCCTGCCAGTGCCTGGATGCTATTTTCATGCAGCTTGGTAATTTGCATACTTAAATCCTAAAAAAGGACTTGAACTCTTGAAACAGGGTCACTGCTCGGTGACCAAAATTGTCATGGAAACAAACCCATTCAACAGCAGCCTAAGCCCTTCCTAGATCTCTGTCCAGTCTTTTCTTCTCACCTCTGTGGCTTTTTACATAGAGCAGTTAATAATTGGAAGCTGGGCCCAGGAACCAGACTCCAGTGTGCCACTTCCCCATCATTGCTGTGGAATGATCTGCACCCAGTGCTTGGGTGGGAAACCAGTCTCTGAACACTCTCAAATACCTAACTGAAAGATATACCACAGATGTTTATCTGCAGTTCCAACTTAAAAATAGCATTTCATTTCTGTACATAGTGTTTCCAATTGTTTGGCTGCCTGCTTTAAGTGTGAACTTGAGTTTACTGCTTGTCTAAGACTTTTCTCTTCCTCTGATACAAGGGAATGTAGCTCAAAGTTGTATGGCTCTCTGTGAATCAGTTTTTTTTTTTTAGGAGGTGGTGCCTGGCTAAGTGCATGGGCTTCCAATGTTGTTATGCATCAGGAGTGCCTTTGCAGCATCCAGCCTCCAGTTTCTATGCAGGAATATTTCTCAGTTGATGCTTTTTAAAATAGCTTTTATGTTTTCTCAGCAACTATTGAAGCTGGTAATGGTTATTTACTTTGGTACTAAAAAAGTACCATGGAGTTCCAGTGTATGAATAAAGCACTAAGAAATACTCTTCTACTGAAAACAGTCTCCTAAAGTTGATGTTTGGAGCAGTTTTAAGGTGACATAATTACATAGAGGGGGAAGGAGGAAAAACCCCTGAGTCACTGGATGTTGTCCATTATAAAGATCTTCAAGAATTAAGGAAAATAAAAACTTGTCTGTAGATAGGGGTCAGCCAAGCCCTTTATTGTCGAACATCACGGTTAAAACCAAGCCCTGAAATCCAGGCAACCAGCACTGAACTGTTGGCTTATATCCAAGAGCCCCTTGATATGTCTTCATCCAGATTCCAACAGGACATGAAAGACTTCAGGAGGAAACCAGCTTGTGTGTAGAAAAGATTGGTGTGTTGAAGTTGCCTCTAGAAGGTCGGCAGAGGAGGTCTGTCCCATTGTCATTTAAATTGTAAATATTCAATGTGTGGCTGGTTTTGGAACCATGTGTGTTGTGGTAATTCCTGTACCTGCATTTTACCCCAGGGTGTTTTGCAGAGGTGTTTTGTAGCATTCTCAGGATTCAGCCTGCTGTAAGTGAGGTTGTGAGTTGTTGAATTGAAGTTCTTTACTATATTAATGCCTGTACACTTGACAGGCTTTTAGTAGACACTTTGCATTGAAACGTGCAATTCACTGGATTATAGAGTAATAACCAACACCTTGGAGGCAAACTGGGGAGAACTGGAATTCTTAATCCAGGATAATTTGATTTTTTTTTTTTTGCAAGTGACTGATATGTTTCAGGTCTCTCACATGAAATCTTGAAGTGGGAGTTAATTTCAAAAGTCTGCCACTTCTGCGATTTAACTTTGGTTTCTCCAAGTCTTTTGTATGTGTGTAGTTTGATATTGTTTTCAGAGTGTATTTTCAGTGGTGGACGTTTGAAAAGACATAGGAGGATCTTGCTGCCCAATGTGCAAAGCAGCACATTAAATAATACACTTAAAAATCTTCCTTTTGAAGCACACAATGTCTGTGTCTTTATAGGCTGCTGAGTAGTTTCTCCTCTGCAGACTGATCCTGTTGGTATTTTTAGTCTTTGTGATATTGTAGCGCTTTGGAAACATTTGAATGTTCTTAGTTTCATTTTACAGCCTGTCAACTTTCCTGGGTCAGAATCAGTTATGTTTGGCTGGCTCTTTGTTTGAGGGGACTTGTACTGGGCTACTTTGAAAAGAGGATTAGGTCCAGTTGGAAATTCAGATGAGATGCCTGCAGTCACTTCTGGCCATTAGAGTAACTTTCCTAAGTTTCCTATTTCCAAATAACGCTGGATTTCTCTTACTGAAGTAGAAGGAGCCCATATTGTGTTGAGTGCGGCTCTGTGGGTGGAACTTGTAGCTGTTGTTCTGTAGGTTATGAACCTTCTGCTCTATACTCTTTTTTTTCATGCTTCATATGCTTTTTAGATTAGATTTTTTTCTACTGTGCCTTTTTTCAACACTGTGCCTTGATTTATACTCTCATTTCCAACAGTTATGTGAAGATGAAGGTGCTGTCATGCCTTCTTTTGTATTTGATATGTATTGATTTGATACTTCTACTTAGTATGGCAACAGTGTTGATTGTTTTAATATTTTAATAAGAAGATGAAGAAATTAGACTCACATTTGAGGCAGGATATTATCAAGCCTTGTGTGTTATACATCAGCACTCTAGATACCACTAAAATGAGATTAAATTGGATTAAGCCTCTTTGTATTGGCCCATCTGACCTTGTTGGTGCCAGTATTTAGTTGGTGAATCATGAAATAATTTCTGGAGCTTGGTCTGGAAGTTTGGTTTTTGAGTCTCTAGCAAGGTTACTCCCATTCTGCTGTCCTTTCTTTGGCTTTCCAGGCCTCCTTCCAGCTCCCATGCCAAAAAGAAACACTGTACAGTTCCTGGGAAGATACTTCTAGATATGGTATGCTTCTATCTATGTATTTCCTTACTGCAAAATCTTGAATTATAACAAGAATTTCCTTGTAATAAATTCCATGAATTTTCGGTGTATGTGTTTCATTTTCTTCAAACAGTTTCAGTTGTACTTGAGGAAACTTTTAAAGGTTGTTTTGTTTGTGGGGGTTGCTTTTCTTGGTTTTTTTTTTTTTTTTTTTTTAAGAAAGAAAAGAGGGTTGCTCTGGCAAAATTAACATTAGTTGCAGAAGAAAGGTTTCCTTTTTTAACCAATTATTTGTGATTAAACTTCTGATGTCTTACATTTTTATAATTAAAGGAGAAGAAAACTTAGGCTTTTTAAATCACTTTGATTTGAATTAAGGTTCCAGTGCCAAAAAAATAATTTAAATGCTGCATGGCTGTATAAATAAAGCCTGCTGAAAGTAAAAGTACTAAGAGCATAATGAAAAAATTTAATCAAATGGCATTTTTGTGTCTAGCAGCTCTTATTTTGTAGCACAGTTCTTTATAGCTTCTTTGTAACACCAGTGTACTTGAATAAATTTTCTATTTTTATGAAAAGATGTAGTTACATGTTCTATTCCATTTCACAGTACATTACTCATCTCTTGCATGTAAATCACTTGGCTTGTTAAAAATGTTAGTGTTTCTCTTTAATAAACATCACACTTCTGGAGAGTTCTCAAAATATACTTTTATCCAGAAGATGAAAGACTTTAGGATGAGGAGAGGCCACAAAGAAAATGGTTCCTCACGTTGTCGCACCCATGGTAAAAAAGCCAAGCCCAAGCTGGATCACCTGGAGTTCTGTTTGCACTGCTGTTTGCTGCCAGGCACATTCCTGCTCTGCCTGGCTGTTGAAAGTGGCTCCCGCTGTGGGGATGGCTGTGGTGATGTGGCTGATGGAGTATGGCTGGCAGGTGAAGCCTCAGACGGGTGCCTACTCTGTGGGAATGAGCCTGGGGCTGTGTGTCAGGATGGGCCCTGAGTGATGCTGCAGGTCACTACATCTCTTACTGCTTTGCTTCTTCCCTCGCTGTTCCTGCTCATTATGTGACAGCAAACTTGGGGCAGCTGAAGCCACATCTTTGATGGTCAGTTGTTGGGTGTGCTGGATGGTTCCATGTGGCTCAAGCCTTCATAGGGGTGTCTGGCTGTTTTGAAATGATGGCTTGGGCTTAAAGAAAGGAACTTGTTTTATATACTTTCCCTTCCCCCAGGAACTGTGAGGTGTCTAGATGCTGCTTAGCCAGAGCAGTTTTGGTTTCTCTGGATTGTGTTTTGCTGTAGCAGTGTACTTGCTTTAATTAAAAGACGGGAGGAGTTGTGGAGAGTCTCCTCTGGAGGTAAGACACAATCCTGTGCAACCTGCTCCAGGTGAACCTGCTTTGTTTGGACGGAGTGGGGTGGATCTTGGATTAGGTGTCCTCCTGAGGTCCCTCCCAAAAGAAGCAGTTCTGTGGAAGTCTCACTGAATCTGTTTTGTTTAATGATGAATGAATAGGTTTGTATGTGTTCTGAGCAGAACCTGGGATTACCCCGATGGAGTTCAGTAACTGGAGTTTCATGCCTGACTGATACAGGATTAAAAGTAAAAGGAAGGATTGAGTGTCCAGTGAGCAAGGAAGCTAGTTTGTCCTCTGGAATTTAGAGCCTGCTTCTAGCACATGATGAAAGAAAATAGCATATTAATGAAAAAGGTGATGTTTATACGTTAACAAAACAGATCTACTAAGCTGCAGTAAACCTGTTTTCTGGAATTTGGAATCTAATTCTGGAATGAGAATTTTCAGGAAACTCTTCTGTTCTAGGGGACAGTCAGCACTTTCTTCCATTTTTTTCCTAAGCGTTCTGTTTTCAATCAATATGAACAATCCTGTCTGAGAACAATTGAAGGCCACCTCATTTAGGGGCTGGGCGAGTGTGTGGTGAGGTGACGAAAGGATCCCACAAAGAAGAACAGCCTTAAGGAATATTGACTTTCACCTATTTATGTGCCACATACCTAGTCTGCTAGATTGCAATACTAATAATTATTAATATTTGGTATTTTACTCTTGAAAAATGATGAAAATACTGACTGTATAGGAGTACCTGTAGCGTTCTGTCTATATATCACTAAGATAAGTGTTAACCCTGTTGAAATTCTGAGCTGTTGACTTGATGTGTGTGGAAATAAACTAGTTCTGCAGGAAAAAAGGTTTGCTGCTCTTTGCAGCTCTAGATCTTGGTGCTGCTTGACGATAGTGTTGGAGAAGAAGGCTTCTCGAAGCAGGAAATTTGGACAGTGCAGATCTGCAGGTACCATGGTGATGAGTATCATATGTGTCTTGAAAGGCTCTGATGCAGCATCTTGGAGCAAGGTACCGCCCTGTTAGGCACAGTTTCCAGAAACACATGCTGTGTGTGATATTTCAATCTACCAATTTGGCTCTGTGCTTGGCTTGTTGTGAACATCTTGCAGACTGAAATTCCGTAGGTTTTGTTGAGGTTCTCTGTGTTGTAGCTTATTATAGGCAGGGAGTTTCAGTTTGTGTTCACACTATGCTCGCTAATTGTTAATGATGTGAAAAAGCACAGGAATTTATTTTGCAGCAAAAAGATTTAAAACTCAGTTTCTTACTACTGAATCCTAATATTGGGGTACTGTTTTCTGAATAAGTAAAATGACTCTAAAGCATAAAAATAAAGAACTCAGACACAGGTAAATGTAAGTATGGGAAAGATTACAGGATTCCAGAATAAAGATATTTTATATTATTATTTTTATATTACTATAATAATATTAATATTTTATTAATGCCTGTGACTCAGTCTTTCTGTAAATGTATAAGGAAAAATATAAGTGATGTGGGTGAGAATTTTCAGTAATGAGTGTGACTGAAATAATTTATCAACTTTTTTTACTTCTTGTCTAGTGTAACTGCAACAATTCTGCTTCAAAATACAAATTGCACTGGATCTTAGTGTGGGCAAGGATCTAAGGACATCTGTTCTTTGTGTAGCATAGTGGGAGTGATGGCTGAAGGTTTTCACTTGAACAAGGGCACTGAGAGCACTTTATTTTGCATACTTCTTTCCAGATAAGAAATTGTGGGGAAACATCTGTGTGTAGAGTATGGAAATGTACAGTGTTGTACTTTATATGCTGCTGTATGCTGTATTAGTGGAGAGTATTTGTTTTCCATCCTCATTTTTCTAGGACTGAAATCCTATATAAAGTGCATGAAGTAGCAGAGAACAGTCCTGTTAAGGAAGAGCAGATACTGTGATAATTCTAAGCATGAATCTGAAATTGTACCAGTTAGTCCTTTGCCAAGAGTAAGTGAGCATGCTTTTAGAATAAGTGCTCAAGGAGGACTGCTTGTTATGCTGTATTTTGTGTTGTAAAATGCAAAAGAACCCTTTTCAGAACAGGATGGTTGCATTTCATATGCATACTTAATTGCACATATAACTATATAACTATATATATATATATACAACACACACAAAATAAAAGATATAATTTTTCATCCCGTCTGTACTCGCATGCTATCTTATGTCTGCACCAGCAGCACAGGTCATGGATAAAATGAAGGGATGGACCTTGCAATCAGTGACTCTTCCAACAGAGTGATTAAATTATTATCCAATTATGCCCTTGGGAGTTTCTGAGCTTATAAGTATAGTAAGTAGTATGGTAATCAGAGAAAGCAAGTTGGGTTTTTTTTGTGTTTAAAGAGTCCTTATTTGTTTAGTCATTGTTCTGAATTGCATCAGGAGCTGCTAAATTTTTACTTTCTGTAGCAAAGGAACTCTTCTGACTTTGCAGTATTTGGGTTTCCTTCCTTTTTTTCTGCTGAAGGTTAGAAGTTAGCTCCTTGGGTCAGCTTACACAATCCATGTTTTAAAATAAAACTAAATGAGGAAGCAAATGCAGAGATCTTTCAGGTTGTTGCTTCAGGAACTGACTAAACCTTGATGTAATTGAATTCAATTTAGATTGGTTGAACATTGCTGCTGTTCTAATTAAAGGACAAAAACTACACCTTACCAATCTGTTTTTCTCGTTCCTGCCTAAAATTTACTCTTTTTTGAAGTACAAATGAACAAGTGAACTCTTCAGCCAAGCAAAGTCAGTGTTTGTGCGTAGACAATTATGCATTAACTATTTCCTGCTTACTGGTGTGAAAAAAAAATGAGCAGATTGGAGAGGATAACCTGCTTAGTAATATTCAAAAAGAAGGATAAATATAACCTAATAATCTGCTTTAGTGATGATCTGTTTATTTTGTCCTAACTTAGTTAAAATCAAAAGAAAAGCAAATAATTTTGTTGGTCTGTTGTGCTAGTAAGAGATAAAATGGCAGTGTATGCCTTGGCTTTGCTGTTGGGACTTCAGTTTTACAAACACTTGGACATGTGTTCAGCTTTTCAGATGTAAATAGTCCCATTAGATGAAATCTGGGTCTAAGTGGAATCAATGGTAAAACCTGTGGCAATTTAAATAAGGCTAGAATTTAATGAATGAGTTCAGTGAGACTACTTTATGTATACAAGTTAAACACATGGCTGAGTGTTTGCAGGACAGAGGGCCTGCAAGGATACAAGAATAAGACCCTTGCGACACAGTTTGAAGTCTGACCTGTCTTGCTGATGAACGATGAAGAGCCACAGTGAGGAAGTAGGTGACCATTTTGTGCATAAACAAATGCAGTATATAGAACATCATAAATAACTACTATTCGAAAAATTCTTGGTTGGTCCTAAATAATGAAGCAGTGAAAATGTTTATGGGATGTGCTTGTAATATGTTTTTATTTTATATTTTTTGGCACAAATACATGTAAGTATCATTATTACGTTTCATTATTTAGAGGAACTTAGCAGGAGACTTTCTTTTGGAAGCGGGAAGCTAAAAGAAAAATTACAGGGCAGCCCCCCCACCTTGTCCTTTCAGTCGTAAGAGTCATGCAACATTTGATAATTGTGTCAGCTGTTTTAATCATCATGTGTATTAACTACTTAATTTTGCATCACACTTGGTAAAGAAATGCTGTGGGTATTACCATAATTGTGATGGTTCTCACCATCTGAGGCTCTCCCCTCCAGATGTTTCACCAGTTTGCAGATTTGATTTGGAGCTGCATGTGCAGCAAAACAACTGTTATATACACTAACAGATCTGTCTCTCTTTGTGCAGAGCATCTTTGCAGAGCCTAGTTTCACATTTCTTGGTAAGAAATATTATTGAATGACTGCCCTCTTATAATCCTGTGAGATTTAGATAAGTGCAATTTTCCAGGCTTTTGAGGGAGTCCTAATTTACATTTCATAACACACACAAAGCAATTAGCATGAAGTCTTATGGCAGCTTGACAGTCCTTTGTGCCTCGGGAAACAGTTACACAATAGTGCATGTGCAGATAATGTTATCAGGTGCCCTTTGTGCGTGCTCACTTGTTTTACCTGGGCATACTAAAAAGCTGCAGCCTAATTCTCATTTAAACTCAACCTGCTCTATTGTACAATGAACTTGCGTAAAGAGAGAAATGTTGAGGTCTTAAGAAAATAATAGTTACTGTTCATTGTCCTGAGTGACCTCATTTTGGCTCGCTCAGGCTGTTTTTCTCTATGTGCATGGCTTTAAATGCCAGCGATGGGAAGAACGTGACCTCCCAGGTGAGGTCAGATTCAGGTTGCAAAGTTTCCTTCTGTCTTTGCTCTCTCTCTCCTCACAGGTGGGTGTAGAACCTGGTCTTCTCCAAGTTGGAGACTAATAGTGCCTGTGTGTTTGGAGAACGGAGAAGAACATGCCAAGTGCATTGTCCTGCTGATTGTGCAATCCAGCTGCTGTTGAGGAATAGAGGGAAGGTTTGGTGTAGTGGGCAAGAAGGCAAAGAAGTAAAGCAGCAAGGTGGTAGAAGGTTTGACACGGGTATCAAGCTCTTTGGCTGTTGTGTGCACAGATGACTGGGGAAAATACTTCCGTACTTCTTACTCAGTATTTGTTGATTTTTTTTTTTCTTTAAGGTTTAAAGTGTTTTTGTTTTGGTCTGATAAGATACTGATGCAATTTCATTCACTTCAATTACTTTATCCAACTGTGTAGGGAGTGATACCGTAGGGTGCTTTCAGGAGCTCTTGAGAAGAGATTTTCTGCCCCAAGGAGTTTCGGACTGAAAGGTATGAGAAGAGCAGTGCATGGAAAAGAGGCAGTGTATGCACAGTGGTCCTGTGAGACCGAGCAGTGTTTGCAGGTACAAGAGCCATCTAAACATTATGGTGTCAAGTAGGGGAGGTCTGGAGAAAGGAAAAGGCAAGGCAGAAGACATAATGAGAGAAGGGTGAAATGAGATATATACCTTGTTGGCTCTGAAGGGTGTGAGATGCGAAAGATCCAAACCCAGTACACAAGCTGTGAGAAAAATTGCTCTGAGTATGAATGCTGCTGCTGCCTTTGCTGAGAGACATTATCCCTAGGCTTTGGCAATCTCAGCTGTTTCTGTTGTAGCAAGCCAGGCTGGGTCAAACTGCTTAAGCCTGTTTGCTTGACGGGAACAAACCTAAGATCGATCACAGCATCAGCATGGTCAGCAGGTCTGAAGGGATGACTGTTAGTAGGGTAAGTGAGGGTAAGCAATCAGTGCAGATAATCTGGTCAGAGGGTACCAGGGAAGCCTGTCCAGAGAGGTCTCTGGGGATTTCACTCTTGCCTTTTGTGGGTTTTCAGCTTGCTCTTCTAGCCTGGTCTCTCTGTCTCCCTGGCTGGTTTTCTCCTCTCATGTTTCCTACAATGGAAAGCTGTTAAGACATACACAGAAAACAGATGCTGGAACCAAACGAGGAGAAATGAACAATGACTTACTTAATAGATTTAGGCCCATTCAAGAAGAAAGACACAATATGGCCTGAAAAAGAGATAAATTGTTTGGGAAAGGAAAATGGATAAAACAATGTGACTGAAGACAGAGACTTAACTGATGCTGTACAAAAGCTGGATTGCTACAGAAGCTACAGTTTTGTGACTGCCTTGTTTGGCTATTCCTTGCACTAATTCCTAGCTTGGGACAGACGGTGATGATGCAGAGCACTGCTGCTTTGAGCTGGCCCTTGCCAAGGCTGCTGTGTGGCTAATGAAGCACGAGGCTTTAACCTCGTCTCGGCAATAGCGGTTTGGATGGGAGTCCAAGCTGAACTGTCATCAGAGACAAGGCTATTTTTAGGGCTATGTGTATGACGAAATAGTCGATAAAAAGCTATGGAAAACTCTTGAAAAGTGGCCCTGTGCCTTGTGCTTTGAATATTTTATACTGAAGAAGTTTTCAAATCCCTCTGAACATGAGAACTTACTGTGGGTGTCAAACATAGCACTGCACAGCATGTGGCATTCATTTATTACCCATTATTAGATTAAATGTTACAAATTAAACAAGTATTCTTTTCCCTGTTTTCTTAGGTTATTGTTATAGAAGACGCACATCTTTAATTCCAGGTAGATAGGCTTTTCTCTCTCTTTTTGGACTTACTCTTCTTTCCTATCGTGTCTTAGCTTCAAGGACAAAGGAAAACTTAATTTTTACATTAAAGAAGAAATTATTTGTAAAGACACATTATACTCCCAGGCTTCCAAGACTTGTGGTCTGAAACTGGAAATGAAACCACAACTAATGTATTCAGAGACCAGCTCAGTGTGGAGTTTTACTGAAACGTTTGGTGAATGCTCTCAAGAGCAATGAGTGAAGCTTTATAAGTTTTCTTGTAGTTCCCTATACACTGCCTGACATTTAATGTTGGCATGATCTTGGTAGAAATCTATTTTATAATTAGACCTATCAATTTGCCATGAAAAATAGAATAGCGATAGTATTCCCCATCCCCATTAGCTTGTTTGTGTATCTCCCTCTCTCACCCTAAACCAGGAAGAAAATACTGAGATTTTCATGTTGTTGCCATTTTTTTTTTAATATACTATTTTCTTAGGTAAGAGGAATGCTTTAGAAGTGCTAATGGCTATGACCTGTGTTCACCTTTAGCTGATACAGCATTTCTTATAATGCATCTGTATTCTGTACGTGGTGAGATTGGCTTTGTGTTTAGTGGCAGAACTGGTCTGCACGTGTTGTGGGATCAGTGTGCTCGCACAGGTGAGCCAGTAGCAACTGCAGAGAAAGTTTTCTTGTACCCTGGAAGTGCTGCTCCCACCTGTTGGTCAAGGTAATGCTATGAAAACAATTCAAGTGGTAGGTGGATAATGGCAAAATTCAGAAGGCGATAATAAGACTTATTACATGTAGAAGTGAAAAAAAAATCTATAGCGAGCATTCAGGAATGCTAGTACTTTTCATAATGATTTTATCACTTGTTTTGGTTAACTATCGTAAGTTCATTTGGCAATAATACTCTATTTTCAAGGTGATTAAATTGGAGTTTTGGAGACTATAAATATGAGGAACAACTGCAATCTCTGTCCGACCTAAGAAAGGACTAAAAGCAGGAAATCATCCAGGGTGACATATGGGCAGTGTGTACTCTTGAGTTCCTCCAAGATCTAAGTGCACTCAGAGTCTGAGCTGTAACAGTATTGTTAGTGTGCTTCAATGTTAATCTGAGTTATATTTCTGGCATATGCTAGAGTTGTAGCTCTGCCTTCAGGGCACATGTAGCCAGAAAACTGAGAGACACCAGGACCCCACTTAGTCAATTAATGGCTTATCTGCAATATGGGTGGTTCAAAAGTATAAACTATATCGTTTCAAATTTATTATCATAACATGAGTTTTGAAGCAGACTGATCCTTCTAGAGTTGTGTCCTTGCTATTTGAGAGACTATAGAAATCGAAGCTGTCCCAGCCCTAAAACCTTGTTTTTCAGCTCCTATTCCGGAACAAAAGCCCCCACCTAAAATCAACATACTTCATATCTACCCCTGCCCATTTTTTATTTTGCTTAGTGGGATTACTTGTAAACATAAACATTGGTATGGCTGTCTTATTTTTTCAAGAACATAAAAATCTCAGAGATTTTTTTTCATGTTTTATTTCTGATTACTTCATGCTGTGAGTATCAATGAGATGATGAAAATCTGTATCTGGAACATTGTTGTGGGGAAAGCAAATTGTGTGCAATGTTTCTCATCAACCATAATTAAAGGATTGACTATTACAATTAAAATTAATTGCGTTTAATAAAGGATTGCTGTACTTTTTTTTGTAATGTATTCAAATCACACACTCATAACTTACCCTTCATGTTTCAGAAAGCTTTTGGAAAATTCTGTTTTCCTCTTTCAGTGTAACTGTCTAGGAGAAAAGGGATTCGGTATTTCCTGAAGGTAGTTATATTTCTTAAATCATTGAATCAAAATGCAGTGGTTAATGTTAATAAATATTTACTTTGGTTTTAAGCTTGGAATCATCAGCAGTGCCACCAGCTAATCTGTGAATTTGCCTGAGGTGGTGATGTGAGCCTTCAGAGTGTTGTATTTGAAGTTGCACTCATCCGTTGATTAACTGAATAAAATTTGCATCTTTAACAAAGACCAGCCTATAGCATTCTCTAGGTAAATAATTATATGCATATTTTTCAGTAGTATTTTACATATTTTTTCCCTTTTAATTGTTTTAACATTACTTTCTTCTGTGTGTTGAGTTTTTTTTTTGTTTTTTTCTCTTTTTTTTTATCTTTAGGAAAGCTTGTTTTCAATATCAAGCAAAACCCAAGCCCTATCAGAAAAAAATGTTGGGAATAAAAGCAATTTCATATCATCATAGACCATGAACTGTGAAAGTGATACAAACTCAACTAATCTTCTCACAAGTCAATATTAAATTTGTTCTGTCTCGTGGTTTTTATGATGTTGTGTTTGGTTTTTTTTAATATCTTTTTTTTATTGTTGTCATTTGCTTTGTCTGTGTTCACTTATTCTTTCCTACCTCACTCTTACATCACACCCCCTATGGGCCAAGGACTAACCTGCTTGGAGCTTGTACTTGTCTTGTCTTGCAGGAAAGCATCTTCAGTGATGGGTTGGATTCTGTAAATGTCATTACTCTCTTCTCGAAACCTGATATTTTTATTGATTCTTATAATTCATGTAACCTGCTGCCTCTCACTTTTGTAAGTATTTGGTCAGAATGAGTGTCAGGGTTGATGTTGGTGAATACAGGTAATGGTGTCTCTTCGATATTACATGAAGTTCTTGAACACTATGAGATCATAAAATAGAAAAATAATAGGAAACCATTGTGTTTGTGTAAAATGTGTTCTACTCATCAGTTTTGCTCATGAGCTGTTGTTCACGCTCTAGGACACCTTTGCCAGCAGGGCAGATCTGTGAAAGTCTTCCCCTTGTAGGGGTCAGGACCCCCTTTAGATCTGGAGCATCTGCAGTCCTGAGGATGTGCTGGTTTGCAAGATTGCTGCAGAACTGGTGTGTTGGCCTCCCTGAAAGCCTTTGGCTTTTCCTCTCCTGCCTGCTTTGCTCAGATAATCCTGCAGCAGCTGTCGGAGTTTCCCTTTGATTCCTCTGGCTTCAGCAAAGCTGCAGGGACACTAGAAACCTGGCCCTGACCCCTGCTGAGCTGGTGGAGATAAGAGCAACATCATCCTCATTGAACCTGTGTACCATTGCCCTATTTCAGCTAAGCAAACGGTCAAAATCAAATCCCTGATTTGATTTCCAGGGATGAGTGACAGGCAGTCCTCCCCCTCGCTGGTCCCCCAGTGATGCCAGCTGCACGTGCCCTGTCCCCAGTGCCCCTGTGGGTGGGGTGTGGAGTAGTGATGTGCTGTCAGCAGTTCCCTGTGATTGCATCCCTGCTTGTGACAGCTAGAGGGAAAATGTGGGTGTTTATAGATGAGGTTATACTGAAATTCGATTGAGATCTGCTGTCTGTTGTTGTGATCCAACGCAAAAAGTGTTGTCAGTGGATATCTGGTTGGGAGCTGGGTGCTAGGCAGCAAGAGATCAAAAATACAAAGCTGCTGAGTTGGTCCTGTTGTATTTGGTATTGTTTGTTGGGCTCAGTGGAACACACATCCCTTATTTTAGATGATGTCTCACTATCCCTGAAAACATGTCTCTTAAAACTTTTCCTCTTACTATTTTTAGCTTCAGCATGCATTTGTGAACTAACTGTACTCTGGAAGGGTGCTCTGCCGTTGATTCAGTTCTTGTCCTACAAACATCCCCACTGAACTGATTTGGAAGTGGTTTAATGTATAATCTGCAGTGCGAGGAGGCTGGCAGTGAGAAGGGTAGGTGATTAAAGCATTCCATAAATACTGATAGACAGTTTGAACATATACTTCTGGGATTAACTGCCTCCACTTTATGGATATCATTTTCTGTTAAAATAAGTTGTTTTCCTACAGGTAAAAAGTTAATCTTCTAATTTTGAATTAATTTCGGTTTAACTTCTATTAGCGCAATCTACCTTCTCTTTTCATTTTGGCGTAATGTTCCACTCTGCTAAGCAGATTCAATAGTTTTAGCATTGGAACCTGGTACATGAGACCTTTTCAAGTGTATAGGTATTGCAGATTGCCTTTTCTATAGCTTCCACATCACTGTTGTTTAATAGTAACTTTTTCAATGTCAGGAAATGTACAGGGGTGATACAAAGATTATGCCTTATTATTTCAACCTACAAGCACTCTTTGAGGAACTGGACTTTGCAATAACCCTCGTGCCCTCGGCCCCTCTGTGCAGTATTAATCCCAGCATAACTGCTGAATGGTACATGTACAAGATTGAAACGTATTTCTGCAATGCCTTGTGATGCCGTGAGATTAAACATGTCTTCCTCCCTTGGTTTTTGTTGTTACCAAAATGTCTAGGTTGTGGCTTTGATATTAGGTGGCCGGTGTAAACTTGGCTTTGACCCTTCTGTGAGGTATCAGAAACTCCTGTCTGAAGATATTTTCAGCTCTGAAGTTGCCTAGCCTTGAAGCATTTTTCTTTGTCCTGCTGCTGGCAGTACTGATCTGACAAGCTGTGGGTGAAAGCAGCAGCTGGAGGTCCCCACTCTCAGTGTGTCTGGGCACTTCAGGGACCACATTGCTTCTGGCTGCCTGAGAGCTAAAACCCAGGCATGAGCATGGGAGCCTGCTTAGGGGTGCTTGAGCTGCTGTTGCATCCTGGAAGAATTGGTACCTAAGTGCTTTTTGCACAAAGTGTTATGAATAACATCCTATCACCATTTAAAAACCCAGAGTGAAACAGAGCCCTTTGTGATTGTTTGTTCCTTTGTGTGCCTCATGGCTTTCTAATTAAAAAAACACCTAATGCATCTGTTCTGTTCTTCCTTTCAAAGCAAAAAATACACATTTATGTATTGGAAAAGGGAGTCTGTCTTTTATCCCTTTCCTTTTTCATCTGAAAAAAGTAGCAGGAAAGAAATACAAATGCAGTGTTTGAATTAATGTTCCCCGGATTTCGAAGAGGGCTTTTCTCACATACTGACTGTAGTTTGTGCTTTGAAAAGTGATGTTTTGTGTGTAACTCCTAGTGTGCCACACAGTCACTCTGGGAATGCTGGGTGGGGACTTGTAAAATCCTCCTTTAGCCATTCTTTACTGAGCCTGGTCAAGCTTTACTCTGCTGTCCAGTGGATATCTCTGGGTCTTGCAGATTTACAGCCTCTTATCCAGGTTAATTTTCAGGAGTTCCAGTTTGTGGCATTCTTGCCACCAGAAGAATTGCCCAAATATTGAAACTTCTAAATTCACATATGTTCCTCCTGTTTGAGGAGATAATGTACAATGGGGAAGAGTATTTTTAGCCTCTGTAAAATGAAGTTTCTCAACAGCTTTACTTTCTGGTTCCAGTCTGATATTTCATAGATTTTGGTTTTTTTCTTTTTTTTTTTTTTTTTTTTTCGGTTGTTGTTGTTGTTTTCTTTTGGTTTTTTGTTTGTTTGTTTTTGTTTTGTTTTGTTTAGGTCTTCATTGGTTTTTGGTTTTTGTTTTGTATTTTTTGTTCTGATGTGGGTATTGAGTTTATCTAGGTTTTTCAATTGTGTTGCATTTCCACCTTCCTCAGATTTTTCTCTTTAGTGTGGAAAAACTAGTTGTTAACTGCCAGTTTTTTATGACAGTTTTGAAAATGACCCTGGAACAAATGACACAAAAGTGCTTTTGGTGAGGCAGCTTTACCTGAGTCTTTGCATTGATGGGCAGTGCTGGCTGTAATGCAGGCAGACCTACTGGCAGGTGCTTAAAGGCCAATATATTTTTTTTTTCCTCTTTCCAGGTATTTTCTTGTTTTGATATTTACTGAGTTTTTCTTTGTAGTGGTTTTAATTTTGGATTGCCGAGCAGTATTATTGACAGTGCAAAGCCTGAAGAGATCCGCTTAGTTCTTGCGGTACTTTTGTTAATAGTTGACGATATATTTGCAAGGTCAGCCTTTTGCAGAATGCCTCTGTTTATTCATTTAGTTGTTTTACCTATCAAGACAACAGGCTAAGCACACTATCAGCTTTAAACCAGCACCAGTCCAACGCACAGATGGAGAACACCTATTTTGTGCCTGTGCTTCAGGGTGGGATTTTCCCCAGCACAGATGTGTGTAAGCAGAAGTCATGGATGCATTTGCTTAGTTCATGCTTTTCATCAAATAAGGACTTTCTCTCTAGCTCTGTGGTGTTTCTTTCCTGAGCAGGTATGTAGAAGAACCAGGAGGTGAACTCCTGTTTTCAGAGTAATGTACTTTTAATCGAGTGGTGTTGTAAGCTCTTAAATTGTGTATGACCTGTTTGGCCTTACAAATCCCTTCCAGAAGAGATAGTCAGCAGATGTATTGTAACTAGAGTCGATTGGAAAAGGTTGCAGTCTGGGGAGGAATGTGCATGCTGTATTTTAAATCTCTTTCCATTAAAAGTTTCCTTTGTTGCCAAGGAAGCAAAGCAATGATTATGTTATGGGGCTGACAGTTTTGCTAATGTTTCATATTTTCAGAACAAGGCTGTTCAGTTGTTGAGGATGATTTAAAATTCAAGGACTCTTACTTATGTTTTTGATGGGACTAAAATACATTTTTATACCTCCAAACTTATTTTCTCAAGATGACAGAGGAATGGACTCCCTATTTCATGGATTTTGGTAATTACAGCAAGTAATTAGGCACTCTCTGCTACTCTGGTGGTGTAAAAAGCTCCACAGACTAAGCCGGGCTCCCTTTACCGAGGATTAAGTGTGTTGGAGTTCTCCGTGCTGCGTTTCCTGCTGCTGCTTTTTACAACTCCTTTGGTGTTGTAAGTCGTTGCTGGGAGGAGGAGCTGTTACCAATGTCCCATTCATATCTGCCTTGTTCCTGCTTGATCTCTTCATAGAGAGAAGTGTTATTTTCATCCCTTTCTTTTTAACTTTGGTCCATGTACTTAGGAAATAAGATACAGAGACTGTGGTTGCTCTCTCTCTTGCAGTTACCTTTGCATATTTAAGGGCATTAGACTTAAGAATTTTACTACATGCACTGAGTATCTGTGGTTGTGGTAAAGTGATGTTAACTCAGATACTGATCACTTTTCCGTCCTCTTTGAATTCAGAACATCAGTGAGAGACTCAGGAGTGACTAATCTGCAGTGAGACCGTGATGCTGCACCCTCATCCTCTTCCCCTAGCTGTTTCCAAGAGAGAGACAGGAAGCTATATTCTTCCTTACTTTTGATGTTGACAAACATGGTGATGCCTTTTTTACTGAATAAAGAGGAAACATAACTGGAGGCAGTTTCAATTCTACTTTTTCCTGCTATGCATGTTCTTGGTGTATGTTTGGGTAGGTGTTCTGCAGTGGTATCTGATACTGATAGGATAGATAGCTCTTGCTGTGTAACCCATTTCTGATTTAAAAACTTGAGCCTGATGTCATACTAGCAGTATGAGCAAGATTTATTTTGCCTAACTTGGTCTTCTTAAAATATTTAGGTCTAATTGAAAGTTGTTTTGGGGATAAGAATATTGCTGAGAGGGAACAAAGATATGCAGCTTGTGCAGGCTCAATGAATTTCATTACCAGAGAGACTTCTCCCCTTCTCTGTCTCCATTCATAATGATTTAGTATTCCAAGTCAAATGTTTTAAAGCATTTACTTCTCCTATATGCATGAGAGGATTCTCTCCTTTAACTTAAGTATGGTTGTTTATTAATACCTTTTAGAAATAATCATCTTGGTTGATAAGGAGTGGATACTGGTTTCTTGCTTTAGAGGACAAAGATATTGAAGATCACCAAATAGTGTTGCTAAAATACGCAGAATATATGATGTTAACCTTTGTTTTAAAAATCTTCCTTTGCCTGTAATACTACATGAGAAAACTATCACATAGAAAGATGATAAGGTAGAGAGACTAGCATTATTGTTGATCTTCTGTGCACACAAATACCAGTCTTTTTTAAGCAGGATTACTAGAAAAATATCATCACAAAATCAGTGGCATCATCTTTTATCCTCCTTCCCTTCCCCTGGTCTTTGTTTAAAAAAAAAATCCAGGAAGACACCCTGGTGCTATTATATCTGAGCTAAACTTTCAGCTGCTATAAGTTAATACCTACCTAGTAAACAGAATAAAACTGACTCACAACAAAAAAAGATGTTCCTTATTTCAGCTTTCAGGTGCAGGAAGAAGGCAGACTGATTTTTAAAAACAGCTACAATTACGACAAAGGAAAGAAATCAAAATATTCCGTAGAAACAAGGAGAGTTCATGGAGTTGTCTTTTCCTAGGCATGCAGGAAGACAGAGACATGATGCAACTGAAGTGGTTAAATTAGGTCATGGCACAAGTTTTAGTGGGGATTGCTAGGAAATAATTTGCACAGTGGAGGAGAGCTTCCTTCCTTAATTGTTTCCACCTGGTAGCAGGCTATTGTCAGACCAGGGACCTCTCTGCCCCTTGGAGCAGCACTCTGAATGAGAAGTATACGGTGCTCTGCAAGTAAGTAGTGTATAGTAGATAATAGCTGATTCTGCCTGGCTTCGTTTTACAAAGCTGTTTGGAAATCTGATAGAACAGCCTTCTCCTTTAGGAATACGTGCTTTCCCACTGTGGTCTCACTTGGGAGACTGTTTTTTTGTGTTTTTGTGTTGCTGCTTCTGCTACTGCAAGCACCATGGTATGTTCAGTATAAAAATGTGAAGCATTACATTACCTGTTAAAGCACTCTGACTTCTTTGTTCTGGAAAAATGCACCCAGAAGTTGTTTAGGAATGCACTGCCTAACTAGAAGACAAATTAAGTAGAGAGTCCTTTATTATGCTCTAGATTTAGCTACAAGGAAGGAGAAAAAGCCTTGCCTAACACTAAAAAAAAGTTGAAAAAGCAGGTATGCATGTGAAGTTATATTACCACCTGATCTTGAAAAAAATCAGAATGACTTCTAATGCAAGCCCTCACTCTTTGGAAATCAACTCACCACATTTAATGCAGGTCAGAAATTCAGTCCAGTTTTAGTAGCTCAAGGCTAGAATGTGAAAGTCCCTCCTTTTGTAATCTATGCCTCTTTAAAAGTGTCCTTGATTTCTGCCTTCAGAGTCTGGAGGACATAGAAGTGAAATGGGATAAGCTTTCATCAGGAATCGACTAAAATGTGGTTTTTCAAGGTAAGTGTGTAGGATTACTGCAGGCTGCCTGTGTACACCTGTTGTAGTTT
The DNA here is from genome assembly GCA_013397845.1 of Melanocharis versteri. Classification (NCBI taxonomy): domain Eukaryota; kingdom Metazoa; phylum Chordata; class Aves; order Passeriformes; family Melanocharitidae; genus Melanocharis; species Melanocharis versteri. The sequence continues at coordinate 264,796 of VZTG01007054.1, forward strand.
CAGTCTCATTTAATTTCTCTCAAATGATGGTACTGTATCCTAATTAATAGTTTGCTATGTTTGTTGATGGACTTGGGAATCAAAAATTCAAAATGAAGTTGCAGCGATTAAAGACGTACCCACAATGAGACTCAGGACACTCTGGATCCATTAGTAAGTGCAGTCCCATCGGTTGCTGACAGCCCATTGCTGGTGTTGCACAGGTGGCTTTGTTGCCATGGAACACGCGCATTCCTCACACTCCTGGCATCCCTGACATCGAGCAGGAGGCAGACAAATGCCTACCGACTGCTGGGGAAGCTTCAGCTGCCAGAGCTACGCTGGATTCCAGGAGCTGCTTGGTACTAGCTGTGGAATATTAAGCAGGGTTGAATCTGCCTCAGTATGTTGGAATGAGATTGCATATTTCATTAAAGCCTAATTTGTTTTTCATGGGGAAATACCAGAGGCTTCGGCAATTATCATACTTTTAAGATTGGGAGAAAGATGCTTGGATGAAATTTAGCAAACAAGGCTGTCAGTGCTCATTTAGTAACTCCTTTGTGAATCATTTTGAACCGAATTTGCATGATTGTAGCAGACCCAGAAAACCTTTTGCTGCAATTATTCAATGATACCACTATATAATCAGCTGGAGGTAATGGGTATGCTTCTTACAAAGCTTTTTTTCACCATTTCTGGCCTTTTCAGTCCTTTTCCCAGCCTCCCTGGGGGCATTCTGAGACAACCTGGCACTGACCCAGAGAAGATAGATACATGAAGGATAGTAGATTGGATGGAGGAGGGATGTTGGCCTTTTGACAGAAGGATAAGATTCTGGTTTTTCAGATTTGACCCTGCGTTTCTTGAAATCTGCAAGGTTTAAGGACAAAAATCTTGTGAGTTGCTCAAATCCGTCATACTGGAGCCTGGATTGAAAGTGCTTCATACATCTAGGGTTAACAATCTAATCTAGGCATTGAATTGAGTCCGTGTAACTTGCATGCTAAATTCTGAAATGCTTGCCAGATGAGGAAAAATTGGGGGGTAGAGAAATTGGAGAGTATGTAGTGCCAAGTAAGCTCTAAAGTTGTCTTGCTTTGCTCTTTATTTTAAGTAGTAGAGTAGGAAGCTGAGTCTTGAGTTATAATGAAAAAGGAGTTTGTGCCTCACAGTATTGTTGTGGAAGTTAATTATTTGTAAATTACAGAGTTCAAGACTGACAGGAAAAAAATATATTAAATCTGAAATAGCAGCACAGATATTTTTGATGGTGATGGGGTAAGGTAGAAAGTGTGTGTGGAGCTCTGTGGGACAATGTAATTTTTGTTCCCAGCCTATGGAAGTGGTTAGCAGCTGCTTATTGCCTTTAACAGTTTGTTCTTAATTGACAAGGTTCCCATCTTAAGAGTTTTCAGTTGTGTGCTTATATCTCCTCAGTCTTGGTGTTCTCTAAACAGTTTGAGAAGCCTGGCATATCTCTTCCACCACGGCGGCAGAAATCAAATTGCATCAGAACAATCGAACATTGTGAAGTGAGTTGTTAGGAAGTCTTTGCTTGAGATACAGCTGTTTCTTGAGCATATGTTATCACAGCAGCTACAAGTCTCAGTAATGCTGCCCGGGAAAGAAAGAATTACCACTGAATTACTATTCTAAAGAGGAATAAAATCCAAGTGAACACCCATCTTCAGAGGAGCTGAAATACAGCGTGGCTTGCACTTACTGCCTTTTGGGTGTGCTTGGTTTTTATTCATTCTGCAGCATAGATAGATGGCCTGAGGGTAAAAAACAATTAAAAATGCACAGACCATTTTAAAGGATGGTGTTACTGAACTGGCTAGTCTGTTCTGTGCAGATGCATTTCCAGTATGCTGTTGCACATGTATTCGTGCATATAGAAAATGGACTTCAGAAGTTTTAATGCAGATCTTAGTCCACAGTTGCTGTTGTAATCGATGGTTTGATACTTGGTATCAAAGCTGGAAGTAGCTTTGTCAGTGTGCTTGTAATGTTAACGAACACGTTCCTGGTGGCATTTTTTTTTAACAATTCAGAGATAATTTAATAATTTTTAAAGATTTCATCATTGCTATTTAAAAGATGTGCTGGCTAAGCTAAAAGAAAAAGGAAACATAAGTGCTTTAAATACATACGTCTGAGCACTATCTATACTGTTTCATTTTAAGCGGTGATAACACTTCACCTGCAGTATATTGGTTTCCTGAATTTCAATAGCCTTTGGTCTGATCCCCCCATGAACAATTGAATCTTGCTGGCAGCACAGGGATCTTCTCAAGCGCGTTGCCATGCCCTGTGCATGCATTTCTGCATTGTGATACTGTTGCCTCCAGTAATGTTTTTAAAACCATGCCTCCATGTCTGATATTCTTGGTTAGTAATTTAACCAGTCTCCTCTATAAATGTGATCTTTTTGTTTCCACTTCATTGCTGTGCAATTGCATGGCCTGCTTAATTTTATGGTTAATGGACAATCTCTTTTCAAAGGATCTGGGAATCCTTCTACCAGTTAGATAACATCTATTTTGCCATTGTGCTTATATAATGGTGTATGGTAATGTAAAACTGAGACTTCTAAAGCAATTTGATTATTCATTCAGATAAGAAGTCTTACCATAAGTCATTGTTGACAGTGAAATGGAAACAGGGTGGTTTTAGTGGCTTAGGTGAATGTACAATCGCTCCAGCATTCTCTGAGTGTGCTATGAAATGGTTCCCTACAAGAGAATTCTTACTATACGGCCATTTGTTCTTTGTTCTTTTTTATGGACACAGTTTCTTGTAAAGATGGTGGTCTTGTATCTTTTACTAGGCAAAAGCATCCTTCTCTCCTGCAAAGATATAATGAGGGAATGGGTTTAGTGGTGGGGCCTCTGCTTTTTCTCTGTGGGAAGACAGGGTGAGGATATGCAGTGCAGAAGAAATGGTGATGGGCAAAATCCTTTAAGTGCTTGTGTTCTGTAGTGAAGGAAGCATGTAGCATGAAGAGTGCACTTGAACTTAATGGTGCTCATATTGTAGCAGAATAAGACAAAAAATGACCTTTTTGATGTAAGCATCTTTCTCTTGAACCTTTAAGATTCACAGTTGGTGGGAAGGGAAGGAAGCTGCATGTGGCTGCTTCATTAAGTAGCAGAGAATGTAATTATGACTTGTATTCTTGATTTATTGCTGAGCACTGATAGTGAGTGACAGCATGAAGAATGCTCTTAGAAATGTAGTCTGTCTCAAACTTTGCAGCGAGGCTTCAGCTTGTCTTTTCAGCAACTATGTTACGTGTGTTGGTTGGATGCCCAGGTTGTCAGAGATGTTGGTGACTCTGCTCTCTGCATCTTCATCAGAGCATCAGGAATCTGAACAAGTGATTAGGAGACCAGCCTGGCTTCCTAGCTTCTCCTCCTGCCTGGCCTTTGCTTTTTTTTTTCATGACTGAAGGCATCCTTAATTACAGCCGCACTCTATGCTGTCTGCTGTCAGAAGTGTGCTTGGCTAGCAGGAAAGGTATCAGCCCAATTCCTACCTGCTGCCTCCTGGAGGTGAGGTGGGACAGAAGGGAATCAATTAAGAGATGAGAAAGCACATTTTAAAATAAACTGAGTAGATGAAACTCCCCAAAGGATGGAACTATTTGCAGGACATGATGAAGGTTTTGACATTTGCATAATTGCATTAACATTTGTAAATCAAATGCGTTTCTTGCCTCACAGTGAGAGAGGCTGGTTTTAAATATTCTATGAAATTTTGTTTAATATTTGATAGTGAAAGAATTTTTTTAGAGCGTGTAATTGAGTTGGATTCATGGATAAACAAGTTAAAAGTGATTTCCATCTGTGTTTCTTGTTCCACATAAATCCCCAATTTTGTATGCTCTCTTGAGTACTCTTAGCACTTTAGCAGTAAAACCTTTATTTTACCTGACATTAGAACTGATTTCTCAGTGAAAGCAGTTTCTGCTATTAAAGCATTATTTCCTTATCAGTAAGAATATTGCTTAATTGAAAATCCTGTCTGTAAATACTAATTTGTGCTTCCAGGTGACCTCCAGGTATGCTTCTAATCTTCTTGTCAGTATAGAAGAGTGCTTAAGGACCAAAGACATAGGGAACATTTTTAGAGGGACTATGTTCCCAGCTTAGTTACCTGAAGATAATTTCTTCTATATCACTTAGGACTTGGTGTCCTTGATACGTGATAGTAGCATTTTCTTCCAATTTTGTTTTGTTTTGCAAGATTGTTAAATGATGTATTCATGATTTGTGAAATGTTAGGCATGTATCTGTTGCGTATTGTGTTTTTATAGAGTTCTGTTATTTTGACAGTGTTATCACCACCAGTAATGTCAGATTGATTTGAAATTGAATCTGTACTATGCCAGTGAGTAGTGCATCCAATTTGCACATGAACTAATCCATTTGTGTTCTGAACTCAGGGAAAATACACCCTTTTCCAAAAGAAGGTGTGATATCCTAGAATGTTAATGACCTTTAAAACATCTTACAGAGCTGTATGAACACAACTTAATTATTATGAGATTTATTTAGAAACAAATGTGTTAACCTCCTTGATACAGGAAGCCTTGCATAGTTCTTAGGCAGAGATTTATATCACACTCTTCATCAAGCTAGGCTTCCGCAGATTGTTCTGAGCTGCAAGCAGAAGAATCAGCTTTGTAAATGGACACTTTCACATTTGCTTCAAAGGTAGCTTGTAAATGAAGTGGTAAGTTTTAGTTAAGGAAGGTACATCAAAGATTTATGTGCCTAATCTTGAAATTGCTGAACTCTGATGTTTGAGGATAAGTCCTTGCAGCATTTTGCTTTGAAGGCCAAGCCAAATCCTTGCCAGTGTATCACATTGCCATTGTTCAGTGTGGAAGGATTGGAAAGTGCCTTGCTAGGAGTTTTTTGGTAGAGTGTAGTGTCTCAGTCCTCTGCTGGAAATTATGCTTACTAAGTACAATAATGTTCTTGGTGAGGAGAAATAACATGCTATCAGGAAATAACTAAAGAAAACTGTATAGCATACCATATACTAATTGTAGGGGGAGGCAAATTCTTGGCAAGAAATTTAGGAATGTTTCCATTTAAGACTGTAAAGGTCCAAATATTTATTTTTCTTTTCTTCCAAGAAGGAAGAGAAACATTGGCTTTTCAAAAATTGTTAAATGTTTTGTCCCATTTTGTAAAGTAATGGTGTTGCTGTTGACTCCCAACTGGTGAATGTAAGATCTCACCTCTCACAGATATGGTACTTAAGGTACTGTGTACTCTCCATGTTAGTCATAGTTAGAAGTTCCTATCAAGGAAGCCAGCAAATGAGGAGATAAGGCTGTACTTAAAATGTACAAAAACAATTGTAGACTCATTTATCTGACTGCTCCGGTACGCACTGCATTAAAGTACATAATGAATAACTACATCATGGTTCATGTAGGGTTTAACATTCTTAGGTTAGGCTTTTATCAAAGGCATTAAAAGAATGAATAGCTATTGTATGTATAAATTATACGGATAAGCAGAATGTAAAGCAGAAGTGAAGTATGCTGCAGTCCTTGGTGGCTAATCTGCAAAGGATAACAGCATACTTTCCCTGTATGGTTACATAGCTACCCCTTCAGTTTGCATAGGTCCCATCATGAATCTTCAAGCTTCGAATCATATTTGTTTATTTATAACATTTTATTTTTTGTCCGAATTTGAAGTTACTGTATGAGAATAATGTGAAGTTTTCTCTGTTGATGATGAGTGCATACAAGTAGTTAGGAAGAATGTAGTACAGTGCTGTGTTTTGTTTTCTCTTCTTCCCTGCTCTCCCCCCCATTTTACAGTTTTTTTTTTGCCTTCTGATTTTGTGCTGGGTAAGAAAGGGTCTTACCAACTTGTTTTTTGGAAAAAGGACACTTCTCTGGTAGAGTTTGGGAGTAAAAGAAAGCACATTATCAGTATTGATGGATGGTTAACTGGTTTTCCACAACACACTGAGAACAGTGAAGAAGCTATGTATTAGTCATGTATTTTCATCTCCTTTGCTTCACACTAGGGAGATAAGATTTTTAGTTCTGACTGGTGACCTTTCACCTGCTCATAATGTTTTGGTCATCAAGTTTAATCCAGATCTAGATCTTGGTCTTGATTTCTGTGTTACTGTACTACTGTTCTAAGCCACTCCTTAAATCTCTTGAAAGAATGAAGTTACTGCAAGAAGAGAGGGTGCTATTTGTTAATGGTATTCCTGTTCCTTACCACTGCTAGGTGGCTCCTACCACTGTGTATGAGTGCAAAAATGTAGCTTGTATTTGTCTGCAAAGTCTGCAGGAGAATCTGCAAATAGGCTCTCAGGAGGTGGTGTCTGCCTCTTACATTTAATGTGTCTTCAGGAGAGGCACCCAAAACTTGGGCTGCTTGGAAGGGGACTGGGCTGTTTGGTTCTGAGGTTTTCTTCACTTTGGAATTTAGTTAGTTTCTTTTTCCCTCTGACTGGTGTGAAAAAGTCCAAACTAGGATTAGCTCTGAAGCAGGCTGTGAAGTCATTCTGTTTTCCTAGACTTTAGGAAGAGAAGGTTATGTTGACTTTACTCTCCTTAAACTTTGTTCTCATCCATGGTCAGTGTATTTTCTGGGTTTCTGGCAAGGAGCACACCTTGTGGAAGAGAATTTATTTAGCTGGTAACCTTTTTGATGAAACTGTGAGCTTTTGGCTATGTATAAATATATATCCCTGTATTTTTGCTACCTGGGGCAATGTCTGAAAATTACTAGGGGGGAAAATTTTTCAACTCACTGGATCTGGTTTTGATGATAATAGAAGGAGAATTACATTGAAGCAAAAGGAATGTAGACCTTTAAAACTTCAATTGATATTAAAAATTAATCAAGAAGTGTGGTATTCTTCCTGTGTTCCCCTTCTGCCGCAGATTTTAAGATCTAAGCATTAGAGACTGTGGGTTGTGTAAAGACAGAACTGTTTCCTTTTGTACCTCAATTTTATTCTGTTTCAGTTAAACAAACAAAATGAGAACTGATCAAGTCTTTAATACTCCCTCTGAATTATTGCAGACTTAGTTAAGAGACATCTCTGACTGCGCTGATATTTTGATAATATGGAGGTGCTTACAATCTGATTAACACATGCTGCATTTTTCTTCTTTCCTGCTGGGAATAAAAGTCTGGGGCTAATAAAATGTTTCCTGACCGTGAATAGGAGAGTATAGTATTTTCTTTCTTGATAGATATATGAGTGCTGATATTTGCTGATTTTGTTTGAGAGGTATAGTAAACAATACAACTTGTGAGAAAATATGCATAGTAAATTTTACTCATCTCCTCTCTTTTCTTCATGAGAATGTCTTACTCCATGAAGGAGTAAGTTAAAAAAAGTAGCTATGTATATAGCTACCTTGTAGCTAATAAAATAAAATGCTTGTTTTGGTTTAAAGAGCCTTCTGTTCAAAATTTATACTTAAAACATTGAATTAAAAATAGGATAATTGTTACTGTTTTTTGTGTATACATCTGGGAATTCTACTTTGCATCTGCTTAACACAGTAAATTAAAAAAAAAGGAACTAGAATATGTCTGCTTTTAAAAGTTTGCTAAAAATGTATCTAAAACATTTATGAAGACTTTATCTTTTCCCCCCCTTTATGATTTCCCAAATACTTTTTAATTCAGTGGTGCTTGCATTTTACTGCTTGGAGTTAAAGTGATTTCCTTTGGAGCTTGCAATGACACATAATAAGGGTCTGCCTACAGCCACGGTTGAATTAGGAAGTGTTGAGAGTCAGGAGACTAGAGAGGAGAAATGCCCAGCTGAAAGCATTTGATTTTGTAGATTTTTAGCTTTTCATAACAATCAAACAGAAAAAGAAAAAGTCATGACGTGTTCTTTCCTCCTGGTAATGCAGCTCAGATTGCTTAACAGCAAAGGTTATCCTAGTGTAGCCAAGGTCCGCTCCTGAAGCAGCAGCTTTCTCAGCTGGTGGTAACAGATGGAGATGGATGGATGCATGGATGGATGGAGATGCAGATGCAACTCAAGCTGGGGGGGATGTTTGCCAGTCACTGTTATCCCTCCCCTCACTGGTATCCATCTCTTTGAAGTGCTGGCTCCAGATTTCGTCTGGAGTCCCGTTTGGCTTCCATTCAAATCTGATCAAATAAAGATGAGAGAGAAATTTGCATCTTTGCTATATGAGACGTTCTCTTATGGGTATTTGTTTTTGGTGGCTGGCACACCATATTTGTCAGGAAACTGTCTTTAAAATGCTATTTGCACTCAGCACTTGACATCTTTAGTACAGTATAATCTGAGACTTCCTTAGCAGCCCTCAAACTTCTTCAGGGAAGGTGAGAGCATCTTCCATGTCTTGAGAAACAGGAGGTCCTTCGCAGCCCTTAAAAAGGGATTAGTGTCATAGCCACTGTTTAAAACCAACAATAACTATAAACCAAATATTAGCTAGCACAGGCTTATGACAGTCTTAGAAGTGGGAGGCTGGTGATCGCTGAAAGGTGACTCTGGTTTTGTTCTAATGTGTAAGAGATGGCAGCTTATGGCCACCTCTGGTGATGTTGACTTTCTGTGGGTTAAGGAAGGCAGGATGAGAGGAAGAGCTCTGGAAGAGGAGCCCTTTGTTCCCAGAGTCTTCTGGCGTTTAAGGTTATGGAGAGCACATCTACACCGGAGATGATAGCTGAGCAGGAACTGTGACGTTTTTGTTGCTATATTGTTTTTATAGTTGGAGGAGGAAGAGAGGAGGGATGCTTGTAAAAGGTGCTTTCCTTCTAGGGAGGATGTTTTTCCCGTTTGAACCTGTGACTACAGCAGGAAGGAAATAGAGGCCGTAGAACTTGTAGGAGACATGTTCCTCCAGTAGAAAGTTGCTAATATGCCACTGTCAGCTGGGCAATCTGCTAAAATGCTGCGCTTCCACCCTGATTGCTCCTTGTTCCCAGTGATCAGCGGTTGGGCTGTCAGCTTATAAGTCATTGTAACTAGCTTGGTTCCTCCTCCTGGGGTCGGCGTGAGACGCAGACATGGCTACAGCAGTGTCTTGTGGTATTTATTTGATCAGTTGAGTTTTTGACAAGGGAGGGCAACATTTATCAAGAAGTTCAGAGGGATTTTGTGAAATGTCATCTGCAGCCTGTGCCTGGAAGGTGGAGGGAGGGATTATAGGATTTGCTATGGGTGATGTGAACCTGCACATCTGTCTGGTTTTCCTATGGTGAGGATCAAAGGTTATTTCTGGATACATTTTGGGGGCTTTGAAGTAGTGGCCTTGCTTGAGTCAGTAAGCATTGCCCATGTAAAGGTTGTGAAGGTCAATTATGTGACACAAGACTACATAAATGAAATATACTTTTTTTTGTATAATCACATTGTGCCTGGTCCACTGGTGCTCATCTAGAAGCCTTTGGTGATGGCCTGGCAGCCTATTCAGATAAGAAAAACAAACCTTTCTCTGCTTTTTCATGATCTGACACGGTTCACCATTTTCAGCTTGCTATTATCATAACAAAAATAAAAGGTTAATTCATGTACTTAAAAACGTGCCTTTGAAAACAAATTTCTAATCATTGTTCAGTCATCATTTATGGCTCTGAACTTCTAATGTGGTGTTTATTAGAAAATATTTTAATAGTCTTCCATTTTTTCAAAACAGACATGTTTGGTTTTTCCTTTTTGAAGGCAGCTTTTAGCAGATCAGTGGTTTTTGAAAATCACCCCCCTATTTTGTGACTCATGTCCACCTATCACCTTTCTGCTGTGTGTGAAATCAATGGCGTTGGGATGGAAGTCACTCTCTGCAAATGTACTATTTCTTGTAAAGTCCTCTGAAGTGATAAAGTGGTCTAAAACATTTTGTTGAGAAGAGGATTGTTTTCCTCATAAATACAGGAAGTAGAAGCAGCATTCTTTTTTCTTTTTTCAGTGTTCACAGAACAGTATCAAAGAATCTGATGTGTGCTTAAAAAGCAAACATGCAGAAGAACAAAAAATATGAAACAAGGCTTTGATGTTTTTTTTTTTCCCTGGACTCTAATACTAACAGGCAGAAATAGGGCTCTGAGCATTATCTTGTAGGGATTTACACCTGATAGGAAACCAGAGTGCATTTTGAAGGACAGAATTACTTTGTTGTCTTTGGAATGGTTACTAAGCCGGGTAACAGCATGACTGTTTACAGGGAATAATGCCTCTAGGCTTTAGGCAAAAGAGTGTGAAGGATGTGAGAATAACTGGCCCTGGGAGACACCAGAGAAAGCTGGAGCCTGTCGGATAGGCTTCAGCATCCCCAGGCATTTGATCTACTGTGAAATTGAGCAAAAATAATGGTACTTTGTAACTCAGGTAACAAGAATTTAGGATCCAGTGTTGTTAGTTATTTCTTTCCTGAAGTGGTCTGTTGACGTTTATGTTGTTTCTTTTGTGTGCAGATGTGACTCTCTGGGTCTGTGGTGTGAAGGCTGGTAGTAACATATGTATGTGTGCTGTTTATTGTGTCTTTGGCTCTGACATCTTACATGTTTCTTATTTAACCCTTTGAACTTTTTAAACGCAAATTTTTACCGTGAAAGATGTATTCAGTTTCAGAAATCGAGCTATGTGATTGCATTAGCCTTATTAATGTTTGTGCAGTTGTAATGTACCGTGATTTTAGTAATGGGATTTTCAGCTCTGGGCTGAAGATTTTAGTCCTGCAGTACTACTTGGAAATAAAACTGCCTAAAGTGGTTAGCAAAATTATTTATGTGCTCACTAAGCATGAGGCTGGAGTCAAGATTACCCTCCTGTAAGTGAGCATCCTGCTTCTCTGTCTGCCCTTCCAGCTCTCTTCCCGCCTTTTTTATCTCTCCTCTGACTGCATGTATAGTGTGTTTTGGCAATAGTTCCAAAAGGAAAGAGTCTGTCCCCTGCTGACCCCTGGAAAGCCTTCGAAGCTGGAAGTTACAGCATTTTGCTAAAATGTAAGAGATCATATTTCGAAATTAAAAAAAACAAAAACGGAGGGGGCTGGGTTTGAGTCTGAATCTGGCTGGGATCTGGGAAAGGAGTGCTGGCAGTTGTGCAGGGCAGTGTCCTTCCTCATTCCTCGTGCTAGGCAGCCACTGGAAGGATGCTGGCTCTCTGAAAGGATTATTTCTTGCATGAACCAAAGGAGTGAGACACAGTATTTTATTTAGCCCCCAAATTACATATATTAAAAGTGTGAAGGAGGAATAGTTTATGCTGACCTAGGGGAAATAATCTATTCTTCATTTTCAATGTGGCTCTGCTGTTGAAGTTGATATATGATAGGGCCTCTATCCCATCCGTATAGCACACTTGAGCTGCTTTGAAGTCCCTTGCACAGAATGAAAACATGAAAGTGCTCAGGTAAGTATTTTGTAATAAAATTACTAACAAAGACCTATTAGTGAGAAAGCGTTCTTCTCTGTTTAGGGATGTGCAAGAGGTGATTCACTACCACCCCGTATTTCATATAAATATGTGTTTGCATGTGTGCGTTTGTGTGTGTGGGTTCTCCTGTTTCTTCCGTGCCAGCTCTCGATAAGTGACATCTCATTGATTTATGTGTGCAGGGAATCCTGCACAGGTAATACAATAGTTCCAGTAGGCATGACACTTAAAATACATTCTTTCAGACAAGTGACACTTTTATGAGAATAATATTAATAATTAAAGTCTTTCTTGAAACACTGATTTGAAATCGGTTTGAACCCACACTCAATTAAGACAACTATGCTGAGAAACTATGTTTAGTTACATGACTTTGAACTTAGCAGCTATACATACTCTACAAAAATAGCTATGCTATTATTTCCGTTAAAGCAAACCAAAAATCTCCTCCTAACCCACACAGAGAGTAAGAGGCAGGTGCTTCTGTAGCAGTGTAAGTCAAATAAAGGAGAGTGTAGGGCTGGTTTTGCTTTCACCAGAGCCACATGAAAATGGGAATGTGTGGGAGTGGCCACAGATCTGTATATTTGAGATGGAAAAGGTCACCTTTCTGCAATTGAGTGTGTAGGGATGTTGAATACATTTAAACAATGGGTTGCTAGTTAGCTGGTAATAAAGGGTCTAATTATGACCTTGAGCTCTGCTGCTGTAAATTAAGTTTGTTTTGAGGCATGGCAGAGTTGAATTAGCACTTGTGTTAGTGAGGGAAACTTCTGGCTCAGCATTTGCTTTTTGATGCCAAAATCTAGCCCACAGGGGGAAAAGCTGTTCTCTAAAACCTCAGAGGCTATTTTCTGGAAGTAGGTAATATACAGATGCAAGAAAGTTGTTCTTGGAGTATCTGCTGCAAAAGATTGTGTGTCAAAAAAAATGTTATGGATACCGAGTGTAAAAAAAAAAGATGAGGCAAGTATGCTGTTGCCTGCATGTTCTGCTAGAAAATATTAAACTGAAGCACTGTCAAAGCCCAAAAGGACTTCGAGTAAAATCATAATGAAAATATATTTTCACATAAAGTCACAATGTAAGGCACAAAAGGAACGTTACGACATCCTGTGATCTGAATTATAGCTATCTTGCACTCAATTATCCCTTTTGTAAAAGTGCTAAATTACTGGACAAAAATATAATTTATGGTTATACAACACTTCTGCTTAAATACTTTGCTATTTTTTCAGTTTTTGATTTTAATCAAGGCTTGCGGTCTGTGGCTCCTAGGAAGCTGAAGACAGATATATTTGCTTCCTCGCCTAATGCATAATTTCTGCAGTTGTGATCATTCCCACTTCACTTTTCATCTTTCTTTGTATAGTGTGAAAAAGAGGTGAGTTGGTTTCTTGAACATTTGTCTGTTAAAATATATGGTCTCTGGGTTTTGGATGAGTTCTGTATCCCCACTAAAGGACATTGGAGGAGGTGCCTTAAAAGAGCTTGAAGTGAGTCTAGGAGTTGGATTGTGCTTATAAGGGCTCTTCCTGCTATTCCCTCGTCCAGAGGAAGGTCAAATTGTGGTCTAGAGAAAAGGACCATCTTGTGCCATCGGAAAAGTTGAAAAGCCAAATTGTCTTTCCTCCACTTCTCTTGAAGTGCTCCTCAGTGTTCACTTCATCAGCTTTCTGAGATGAGAGGGAGCAGGGTAGTCAGACTGCCTTATAAGTACAGCCAGTTTCTATTTAGTTGGCATTTGAGTTGCAGTATCTGTAGCACAAGTAATTAAATAACAATAATAATTGAAGCCAAACAATGCAATTAGAGGGCAAGATTTCACAATCTGACTCTCTATAGGAGAATGAGTATCAGATAACAAACCAATCACACACAGCATCAGGTTATTAAAAAGCCTGATGATATTTGCAGTTTGTTTATGGCCAAAACATAAATCCATGAAATCTGGTTTCCATAAAAAAGTATCAGACTGTCAAAAGCAACACTTCTATGTAATGTGTGTAGTGTTGTTGCTTCTGCGTCTTTTGATTTTTTTAAAATTTTTATTTCCACTGTTTCTAGATTTCTGTGATGATGCACAATGCAATAATCCCATTAAGTCATAAGAAGGAAAAATGTAGTATTTTATTCACTTTTTACTTTTTTTTTTTTTTGTTAATGTGCAGCCGTAGAGTGGGAAGCTTCGTGGTCAATACCAGTGCTGCTCTGAGGGCTGCCTCTGCTTCCAGGTGGGCTCCAGAGAGTCACATACATTATTGTCCTGCCTGGGCCCCAGTCAGTGCTGGAGGCAGAGCAGTGACTGTGTGCTGGGGGCATCCGCTCCTGCCCTGGACACTCTGGTACACAGGCTCTGGGAAGCTTCAGAATGTGCCCTGGCTGGGTTGGGGTGTGTGGGTTAGGCTGGTCAGGAGACCTCTGGTCAGTATCCTCTCTAGGGTGATTCTTGGGAATAAGAGGAGACTTTGAAGATCTGGGAAAGTGGATGTGTGTTGAACGACACCAGCTGTTGTAGCAAATCAAAGCCTGGTGTTAACAGTTGGACTGTTTTCTATCTTATTTTCTTTTTTTTTTTTTTTGACTGTTTTTTAAGATCAATATGCCTTTCTTTTAAGAATAAAGATAATTTCTTAGTGATGAGATTCATCATTGCTACATAAGTGGGCACTGCAGCACCCTCACAGCACTGAGGGGTTTTTTTTCTTGTTTTTTCAAGTAAACTACATTTCTCTGGTTGCTGACTAGCCTTCACTTTTCATTGTACATGAATAAGGACACATCAAAAACTGGGAAATGAAAAAAAAACCTAGGAAAGGGAAAACTAAAGAACTACTGTGGAAGACATGATATGTATGAAGCAGTGAGCCTCCTATAGTGTTTTACAGTATAACAAAATGTGTCAAGGTTTTTATTACAATATATGTTTTTAGTTCTTTACAGCGCAGGTTGTCAAAGACACTTGGCTGATATTGCCTCTCGTCTCTCTAGTCTGAAACAAGTCTGTTAAAATCACTTACAGTATTAGGTGAGAACCAGAATATCTGTTTTAGCAGAGCTTTCAGCCAGAAGCAGCCTCAGAGCAGAATCAGTGCTTGATACTTCACGTTTCATGAAAAAAATGTTGAATGAGAAAATACAGATCTTTCAAAATGTGGAAATAGCATTTACGACTGTCATGTAGTCCAACGTCTTATCCTCCCAAATGTCCAAAATAATTTACATCTAAGGGATACAAATGTTATATTTTTGTACAGTGAACAGTACCAAAAAATGGCTAGAAACGTTTGTTGTCAGAAAGACATGGTAAATCTTTTTTGTCTGATTTACTGAGTAAATTTTGCTGCAGCACAACACTTCAGTATTGGGAAGCTTATATTCTAAGCATTATGAGCAAAATCTAACTTCTAGTATGAATAACCATGTTTGTTGTGATGTGCCGAGATTCCAGAAAATCACTGATGCAGCGCACTGTCTCTGTCAAATCCCAAGTTAGTCCACTGGTACGTACTCACGTGATTTCCAGATAAGTAAACCGACTGCTTTATTATCTTGCCAGATTCTCGTTTTCTGTAAAGCTGGCAGAATTGCTATCTGACACTTGCTAAAAAGCATCTTTAAAGGATTTTTCCAGTTCTCCTTTTATCTTATTTTTCTCCTGAGCCAGTAGTCTAAATGATGATTTTAGGTCCTCACTGATGGTGATAAATTCGTAATTTTCGTACTGAATCCCATCATCCTGAGCTCAACTGTTTGCAAAACACTGCTCTACAACACCTTAGGGCTATTCTTGTGATCTCATGCAATACTATCCTGTTTCATTTAATTTCATCAGGATTGGTTTTTGAGTAAGCAGATGGCTTAGTCTTCTCTAAGAGTCTATAAGGAAATGCCTTGCCAGAAATACTTTGTGTTTCACGACATTTAAGTTTGCTGTGATTTAAGGGTTTATAAGACCGTATTCAGCTTTTTTTCTGTAGTTCATCAGTAGGGTTTCATTGCTGATCCTCAGACTCGTAAACGGAGACCACAGTTGTGCTGCCAGATGCCCTTGAGAGCAAAGCCTGTTTGGCCGACAGGACACTGGTTCCATGCGTGCCGTTGCTTAGGCTCCTCAGGCAGTCTCTTCAAAAGTCTAATCCTCTGTCTGTTTGGAGGATCTGGATGTATCTAGTGCAGCTAATATGAACTGAAGAAAAATAGCACAAAAAAGACGACATTTTCTTTCTTTTTTCCTACACAATGGATTAATCTAAATAGAATGTTTCTAAAATGCTATTTTAATTGCCCAAATAATTTTTTTCAAAAAATCAGGAAATGTTAAGTTTAAAGAGTATTTAATTCTTTTTGACCTCTGACTATCATGACATATTAGATTGTAACTAAGTATGTAATTATTTAGTATGAAAATTAACTCTATTACCTAATTTTTGTTCTTTTTCCAATGTATATGTTCAGTGTTAACAAAAAAAAATTATAAAACAGTGTATGACACTTCTAATTGCATTTTTTCCTATTTTTTTTTTTCTTTTTAGCTTCTATCAGGCTATGTCCAGTTAAATATTGTTGCAGTATCTTGGATATTATTGTATTGTGTTCTTGAGACAGTTAAGGCCAACCAGATAGTGTTCCATATGAGGAAAAGTGCAGCCAGAAGGCAACGGGAAGCAGTGGCCTTTAGCCAGTGCCTGAGAGCTTGCATGTGGGGAATTGCATCCAGTGTGGGTCTTCCCAGTGCAAGAGAAGAGTTTATGAAGAAGAGAGAGTCCAGCAGAGGAATGTTGAGGTGGTTTGGGGATGAAGATGTAAGTGCAGGGCGAGAGGCTGAGGAAATTGGATTGGCTCAAGTTGAAGATGAGAGGACTAAGGGGGATCTGACTGCTGACTTCAGCTCTCTAAAGGAGGGCATTTACAGGAGATAGGTCTTCTTGAACACTGGAAATGGCAGACAACAGTCACATGTTGGTGCAGGAAAATTCTGATTAGGTAAAAGGCAAATAAATATCCACGGTGTATGTAGCTGAGCACTAGAAGAGGTTTCTCAGGTTTTTTTGCTCTTGGTGCCCTTGAGCAGCCTAGACTGATCAAGGTAATGGAGCAAACTGATCTTTTCTTCCAAATTAGCCCTGTCTGGTGCAAGGGCTTGGACAAGATGGCCTCCAAAGGTCTCTCCCAACCTAGAGTATATGCTGATTCAGTGCATACTCCTATAAATGGTGGATTTTTTTTTTAAATTCTTTTTGCTTTATATACACTGAATAACTAAGAGAAATTATGACAGCCTCTAATGTCTACTTACCGAGGGAGGTATTTGTAGTTAAGGGACTAGACCTAATTAATTTTGCATACCATTGTCTCTCCAGATTTGTTTGTGGAATTATGAGAGATCACACTTTCATTTTACTGATTGACTGGAAAATAAGCTCTCCTGTTTTTGCAGTTCCGTGGAGGTTCATCAGTTTTGAATAAATTGGTAACTGAATGGAGCTATTTGCATGAACCAAGATAAAAAGAAAAAATATAGAGCCTTGCTGTATTCATAAAACATGCTATAGCTGTCAAAGCTGGTTTCTCTCTTCAAGGAACTACATGTGCTTAGACAAACATATTATGTGGGTTTTTTTAAATAAAAGCTCACTATAAAGTTTTCATTCTTGTATTGTCATGCAGTCTGTATTGTTCTTGAGAGTGTTAGTATATTTTTGCATGCATAATAATTCATCTGTCTTGGTCATCTCTCTTTACCAGGCAGACCAGGTGCATTACGTATGTGGAATAGAAGTGTAAGGAATATGTATATGAAAAAGACTTTTTAGGGGGAAAGGGAGCTTAAAAAGACAGGAATTATGTTTTGAAAATTTCTAGCAGCTAGTATAGTATAACCTTTAAACTTGGGCTGTTTGACAGGATTTTATTGTTACATTTTCCCTCTATGCAGCTCGTAGCTTTTGAATTGAATATTTGCTGAGATGGAGGGAAAGTTTTAAATTGGTGCAATGAGCAAACTTGCCTGAGCAAAGTTGTGCCTCAGCAACACAATAATTTTGTTTTTCAGCCGACTGTGAACTAAATGTAGGAAAAGAAACTGGGAAACATCATTGGACAGTAATATTCATCAATACATCCCCTTCAAAAAACTGATAGGGCTGATCATCAGCTCAAATTAACTGTCTGTGATTGGGATTGTTTTCACATGTCCCAGATCTTACCTTTTCGAAGCAGCTTTCTGGCAAGACTATAGAATGTTAAGGACTTTCTCGAGTGTGTGTAGAGTGGATGGGAGGAAAAAAATGCTCATGAATTATTTTAGTATCTTCTCCATTCCCCATTTTTTTCTATTTTGTCTCTTAGCTGGCAATCCTATTGGTCTCTCTGACTGACCCAAACCAGGGGTTATGTTCTTTCATTTCCATTTTCCAAGTTCTTCCTGCTTCTCCTGGGCCTGAATCACTGTCTTTCTTTGACTATATGTGTAGCTCAAACTATATACTATGGCTCAAATATCCTTTCCCCATTACATGCAGTTTCTGTGGCTGGTGAAATTAGGAGGCATGTGTGGTGGAGAAATAGTTCCTTAGAAATGAGTATTCATTGGTTTCTGTTTCTTCCTTACTGGGTTTGCACTATGTGTGTTTCAGGGACAGTCTAGGGTGTGGAGGCACTGGTGAAAACAGCACTGATCCCTGTGCTCATAGACTGTGAGATGTCTTTAAAAGCACTAGTGTGTACCTAGAAATGTAATAATGATAGAATCCTGCTTTCTATCTTAACAGGGGTTGAGAACACTGAGAAATATCATAAAACCTCATCTCATTTTTTTATAGTCAGGCTATTGCCATATATATACTCTTCAGCTACCCAGCTTGATTCAGAGGGGAAAAAAAACCAAACAGAAACCCCAGCAAAACAAAACCTCAAGCAAACAAACAAAGCAACCCCACCAAACCCTCTAGGAACTGCAGACAAAAAGCTTGACACCAAACTTCTGCATAGTGATATCGTGAGTGTCCTGAGGGTTCACAGTCTGGTGAGAAGAGTGTATAGCAAGAAGGGTTTGGCTATATATTGATGTGTGGTTACATGCCTGCCAGCCATGCGTGTATGTTATGCACTGTTTCTGCAGTGCGTTTTGCCCTCTGGTCACGTTCAATGATTCATTCAATGCTGTTGGTTGTAGATGCTCTTTACTGTTAAAAGGTAAAGCTTAGCTGTGGATGAAACATGTTAAGGAGAAAACAGACCAGTGATCTCACCCAGCATTGCTTTAGTGAAACGGTACACAGTGTTCTTTTGTCTCAGACAAACTGTCCATTCTATTTCCTCTAATATAATTAGGAATGGAGTTCTGTTTTGTTTTATCTGCTTTTGAAATATATTCGTGGTATTATTTTTTTTCTTGTGCAAAAAAATTAAACTGCATTTCCAGGGACAGATCAGGCCACAAACTTAAAAACAGTGCAATTAGGTTATAAAGCATATAACTGATGTAATGTGTTAGTAATAGTACTTTTTTATTAGATAGCTTCACAGCAAAATGGGAATCATCACAACCACAATTACATATTTCAGATGCTCCAATTTATGTCTTTTACAAGTGAAATCAAGCAGATGCTATCCTGTAGCAAGAAAGGCATTAGACTGAAAGAAGGTGTGTATTATTGACCTTTGCAGGTGTCTCTAGGTTATGAATAATGTTAGATTCATTGGTCTTCCTCCTGGCTTCAGGGGTCAGCAGTGGTGGCAGGCACAGCTTTTGTGTTGTGAGATTTGTCTCTAGCTCCAATATAAACTCTTCCTGCAGTCCTGAGGGGGGTGGGGATGATGTTGTAGCTGAAGGTCAACTGGCAAAGATGCAATCAGCTGGAAATGTTAGCTTATTTGAAAAACATTTTTATCCCATAATGACTAAAATGATGGCACCAGATGCAGAGTAGTGGTTTTGAGATGATTTGTATTGATCATCTTTGCTGGTGTCCTATTTTACTACCTAATAAGTACTGCTGAGCTTTTTTGTCCTAAGCTGATGATAAGATACAAAGATTGTCAATACTTTTCATTATCATTATTTTGAATTTGCATATTAACACACACACGTCATAATTACCTTGTTCTCTATGGCTGTTTGCTGTAAGTACAAGGGGAGAGGAAATAAAAAAAAAACGCTGTATTTTTCATTTTGTTATTTAAGTCTGGACAATACGATGGATGCAGTAACATATAATCATGGGCTACAGATAGAGGTCTTAGAAACTTAGCAGTTTTTGCCTTTGTTTTAACATGTGACCTTTTCATCTCTTTGATCCCTTAAGCTGTGTACTGCATAACCTTGGATTTGTAGAAACAAGAAATGCTGTGCATCATCTAATGACATATTTCTTCTGGCTACATCAAAGAGGATTAGATAAGATCTGTTGTAGGAAATCTGCGTAGTCTACGGGAGTGAAGGTTTGTAGCCAAGGATACTGTGACTTCCTTTTGCAAAGAAGGATAAAACTGAAACAGTCTGCCATGCTGGTTTATCTTAAAATGCTTAGGGAAGCCTTGAACATACTTAAAATAATGTTAATTGTGTAAGAGCAGAACTCATGTGTTCTCTTTTCCTACATGCTGACACTGGAAATACTAGTGAGAAGTTACTGAGTGTTGATACGACTTGTACCCCATTCTAGATTATTGAGAATCTGCTTTTAATTCACTTGGTTTTGATAGTGTGGTGTTCAAAATTCTTCTTGGGTGAAGGTGGTGAAGAGTATTTTTTCTCTTCCATCTGAAACTGAAATAGTGGTAATATTACTTTTCAATGTGTGTTGCTGTTACGTAGCCCTGAAGGTAAATAGATTTCATTGTATCTTGTAATAGAAATGGAAGGCAAATCTGGCTTCGTTCCAGCACCATCTGAAAAATGGGAGTAATGTTTTTATGGTTTGGAGATGGTGCCAAACTGGCAAAATAAGTTCAAAGATGACATCAGTTTTTAACCATACATAATGCTCCTCTCTTCGTCTTTAATAAAATTTATATTTGCTTCTATCAGGAAGAAAAATAACCAGTGTGAGAAGGAATCTTTAAATAAAATTACTTCTCTCTTGAAAGGTTAAAAACAATGTTGTAGTCTTGCAGAACAGAAATGTGTAGGCACTGTGCAGAAACATTTGGGATGCAATGAATTATTTAAAATACTATATACAGGGGGAGATAAGCCAGTCTCATTTTATGTAGAAATTCCAAGGTGCTTATAGTTGGTTGGAGTTACTGTGTGTAGATACAGTAGAGGCAGGAGCTGGCTTTAATGACACTGCATCTTCTGTCCTCTATTTGCAGCTCTTTCCTCCTACTCCCGGCACGGGGAGAAGTGACACCTGCATTGAGTGATATCCCAAGAATTGGTGCAGTGTGCTGAGGTGCCCTGCAGTGAAATGCTTCTCCTTTGACACTTTGCAACAGTCATACGTTGGCCAGTATTACTGAGTGCAACATATCTTTGGTGATCTTCAGGTTTAATTGATGGCTTTAAGGAAATCTGTCCAAAAGTGTGCATTTCAACTATACCGTGTTGTGAGTGATATTTACAGAGATGCTCAGTTGCCTCATTCACAGGGTGGGCTTGACGAAGCACAGAGGAAATACCAATGTAATAAAGTACTTACTATTGGCCACCAGAATTAAGGATTTGTGAGTATTTCCCATTATTATAACTGCAAGTAACAGATATTTGCTTTCTTGTGTAAGAGAATGTGTAGTGATTGTAGTGAGTAGCAATGAGATGATTTATGAATGTTAAACTTCCTGTGCATAAAGTTATTTAACAGCTGATCTGGCCTGAATCAGCGTTTTCCTTTAATCTCAGAGTGTACCGAAGGGATTCTGCTCCCCTCTGTCTACCTGCCATTACTAAATGTCTTATCAGAGATCAGTCTTTGCATCTATTAGGAAGAAAAATAATCAGTGTGAGAAGGAAGTTAGTTTCCTATAGCTGGACCCTTAGACTAGAAAAAGAACAGAATAGCTTTTATATGAGAGAAGTATCCTTCAGGATGCAGAGGAGGGGAAAAATTGACACAGGAAAATTCAATCATTAAGCCTAGAATTTTTGTAACTAATGTTTTCAGAGGTAAAGTAGACAGGATAACAGTTCAGGAATTCAGTTTGAAAGTGTTTTTGCAAAGCTTCTCGTGGGAGAAGTGAGGACGGACTGCTATTTTTGCTCTGGCATTTTAGCAAGTACAAATCTTTAGCTTTGGCATTTCTTATCTTGAAAATCTATTCTTGGTTTAAACCTAAATAGCAAAACTCACATACATGCCCTGAAGTATTGGCTGTATCTGACATTGAATAAAAGTGCCTACAATAACAATGGATTTAAAATAAATAAAATATTTAGGATTTTTTTTTTACTTGGCATCAGAACTCCAGTTACCTCAGAGGAATACCTTTTCATCACTATTCATTGTGGATGAAAATGCTTCTGATTCATTGCTGAAGTGGAAGTTCTCAGTAGCCAAACTGCAATCCAGATATCTGGAGTGTGAGATCAGAATTTTTAATGAAGTTTTTTGTTTACTTCAGGCAACTGAATTGTAAAGATGTGATAATTGTTTAAAATTTGGCCTTTCATAGAACTAGTGTCAAACCATGTTATGAAGTTCCTTTAGAGTCCCGTGTACATGTTGAAGTAGAAGCTAATCACATTGGTTGTAAATATAAATGGTGTTCTTGATCTCCAAGCTTGATCACTGGGAAGAACACATGAAAATACAGTTAAGACTGTCTACACTTAAAGCGTATTTGCACTGATACTAATTGAAATGGTGCAAATGGTTGCAGTGGTTGCAAGTCACTGCTAGTTGTTTAGAGCCAGTTCTTCCTCTCTTTTGGCTGGTCAAGGAGCCTACAGCTGCTCAATGTGTCTGACTTTAGTATTTCAGTTTAGTACAGAATGGAATGAAAAATATTTCATTAAAACGTATATAGCAAGAAAGGAATTCAAGACAGCTAATTGTAATCGATCTCTGAAAAGAGTTCTGTAAACAGAAAAGGAAAAGCACAGACTTAAAAATGGGTTTCTTGGGTATTTGTGAGATCATTTGGACAAGTCTTGTCTAATGTCATGAAAAATGTCTTTGGTGCCTCCTAGTTCATCTGGTTTGTACCTCTGCAGCATTTTACGTGATACAAACAGAAGAAAACTTTTGGTATGTAGTAATTTTACAGAAAAAAAAAATTGGAGTGAATAAGCTTTTTATTGTACTGCCTTTTTTCAATCTATTATTCAGTTCATTCTCTAGCACTGAAAGCCTTTCCTCTTTCAGATGAGCATGGAATCACAATTTAATCATATCCTTCCAAGCTTCTACTGTTTAAACAGATGGGGAAAAAAAAGAAACAGCAAATACAGCTCTTTGCAGCAGATGACTCCAGACGGTGTGTTTAGAGGAAGTTTAGCTGCCGGAGAGCTTTTCTGTTCCTTAGTGATTCATTGTAGAAGAACTCTGCCTGAAGCACTCGTGGTGCTTGCTGGGTTTTGTTCGTGGGACTTACTGGTTTCACATTTCTTTTTTGTATACCCTTGTAACCCTGACATGGACTGCAGGGACCATAAAAGATTGGTATTGTGCTGCTAATCAGGAGGATATGGAGATGTTTGGTGTGGATGACACTGAATCAGTCAAGCAGTTTTAGCAAGTGGTCAGGGTATTTTGGATTGCAAATATCTACTCTCATAAAACTGAAGAAGTAGGAAGTAGGATGTAGATATTTGTAGCATTCTGAGATTATATTTAAGTACATGGTCACAAGGCTAGGCAGAAATTCCTGGTTACCTTCTTATGTGATGGTTTATCTTATTAGAGCTGACCCTTCACTGATCTTTGGCTGGTATGGTTGATGTTTGTCATTGTGGAGAATGCCTGCTCAGAGCTAGTTGAGGAGCTTTGCTTTAGAGTGTGGTGTAGAAGTTTTTGCCTTTGGAATTGTGGCCCTCTGGAGGGTAGCTCTTAGAGGATGACAGGATAAAGCCCTGGGGTCATGATAACATTGCTCTTAAACATGATACCGTTATCAAGGTACAGACATGTTCTTTAATAAAATGAAAACAAGCATAGGAAACATTTCATGCTCCTAACAAACTGCATTTTAGTAAAACTCTTACTTCTCCGTAATTTACTTCATTTGGGAGATTTCAAAGTGATAACAAATACAATCAAAAGACTGTTCTAAGTCATAGTGGTGGAACAGGTTAACTCTTACTGTGCATTTTGCTGACAGCTGGGTAAGAAATTATGCTTAACAAATTTAACATTCAAATGTTAAGCATAATTTTCAATATCAGCAGTGTTAGTGAAGGCTTTTTGGGCATTTTGCTGTTCTAAACAGTCTAGCACATAATTTATTTCTAGTCTTTGGACACCAGGAACACTGGAAGACTATAATGAAAATAGTGTGAGGTTTCTGAGTAGCACTCTAAAAAATGAAGTTCTAAAATAACTGCTCGTTTTAAATTCTTAATTAAGAAAATGTGCTCAAATTCGTCCTGTGATTTAATTTCCCCCCTCCCCCCCATGACAATAAGTAATTAGCTGCTGTCAGTTTTTCTTTTTGCTGTGTAACTTGGTTAGATGGATCAATGTGCGTCTTCTGGCTACAGCAACTTCCGAGTGCTTAAGTTATGGATTTTACTTTCTTGACAGTGACTTTTGGCCCATGCTGGTTTATGCCATGAGGCTCTAATGTGACACAAATCTGATTCAATACAAACTGGACAATGAGTTCTCCAAAAGATGAAAAAGCAGAGCTGAGTAAAGCATGCAGAGTCCAGAGCCAGCTAAGTCTTAAAAGCTGAGCTGTTCACTTAGCAGTTGAACTGAAATGACCTCCACAATTTGTGGCTGGGTTTTTTGTTGGAAAAATTTGTCTAGAATCATGTCTACTATGAGAGAGTGTGGTACATGGCCGGTCTAGAGGGATTCATCTGCTTCATATGCCAGTATGTAACCACAAACCATATGTTCTTAGCTGTTGAGTACATCTCTTATGGGTTTTAGGAGTTGGGAGGGAACCATTAGCCTCAAAAAAAAGAGACTGAGGTGGAGGAAATATCTCTGCAGTGGTCTGTGTCATCAGAGGGTTTTGCTTAGTAAGCATATATACCATGTTAAATGAGGATGTGGAGAAATATTTACCTATAAATCTTAGTGGCACTCTGCCAGTCTGACTTGGGGAAGGGTTTTGTCATGACTCAGCTGTGGAGATTTGATAAGATATTAAGTGCTTGAGCAGGGAACATCAGTTTAATGTAAGTAGAAACATTAAAGCATCCTCTCTACAGTTGTGATAGATTGCTCATGCTTTAGAAGAAGGTGAAATCTACCCCCTCCTCATTAATCTAAATTAATTAATCTTCCTGGCTTGTTAATAAGAGGAATAGTGAAACATTGAATGTTGTCACCTTTGTTTAATGTCTTGGGTAGAAATTCTGGTTTGCCCCTCATGTTGCAGTGCATACCTGAAAATCCTCCTCTATTCCCATTACTAAACCCACTAATAAATTCAAGACAGATAAGCTGAACTTTTTTTTTTCCTGTACAACTTAGAAGAGGCATAAAAGGCTTTGTGTGGAAGAGATACCTTTTAGAGGAAATGCTCTGAATTTTTCCTGGTATGTTCTCTAGCCTTCCTGGTGATCAGTGGAGTAGCTCGGCCTGTGTGGGAGAAGTAAAAATAAATGTGACTTTACCCATTTAAATATTTTTGAGTGCAATCTCTAGCTCATAGGTGCGGTAATGTTTGGATATACAGTATGGTTCTGTTCTTAAATTGGTGCCAGTTTCTTTATTATGTTAATTTACTTCTGTACATGATACGTGCTCCATTGTGCACAAGAATTTGAAAAAAGGTGCTTGGATAAGTGACAGAGTATCTACATATTTTGAAATTTAAGAAAAAAAGAATTTACAGACAGAATTGTACCTCAGGGTCAGCTATCAGACAATGCAAATGGTGAAATTGAAGCATTGACAGGTGACAAGAGAAATGAAAAGTTTGTCTTCATAGCATCAGGTTATTGTCTGCCTTATAGTAGATGAAATTGCTGTTCCTGAATTATACAAGTGTTGCACCTTCCTGTTCCTGGCCCAGACTTTTCCTGGCATAATTTTGCAGATCTCAGCATAGACAGAAGGAAGAGTGATTAGAGGCCTTCTTTTGTTGTTGTTTTTTAGCATTAGAATGAGGAGGCTTACTGGCATACGTAATTTGATACAATGAAATGGACAAAACTAGTTGGAATAGGTAGAATTCTTGTAGACTGTCAGGCTTTTCCTGTTACTGTATAAACCCAGAATATTTACCTTTTTTTTTTTTTTCCTTTATCAAATACTCACAATATACACTAGTAGTTATCTGGATCCAAGACTGAATAATCTTTGTGCTTGTGTGGAAATACCTATTCTTGCTTTCTGACTTTCAGCTTCTGTGTAAAATGTAATGCCATTGTGATTATCAGGCTCTGTCAGTGTGGTCAAGGTCTTGTAACATCAAGATTTGTACATGACTCTGAGTAGAATGGCTGAAGAAGGCAAATATTTGAGGTATTTAATGCTGCTATCTGATATTTGAAGCAAGCTAATGCTGCTGGTTCATGGTATTCAATAGATGAGCAGTAAAATAAGCATTTGAACAAAAGTTGACAATGGAAAGCAGTAGCCTGTGTGAATGCTAGTCAGTACTACTCCCTTGGGCTAGAGGTTTTAAAAACAAACTAACGTGTGAAAATAGTTCTTAAAAGGAGAAGGAAAGGCTGAGAGAGTAACTTAAAGTTCATTAAAGCAGTAAAATACTTGGACCCCCCAAATTACATTTGATGGATACTAAAATCATGGCTTAATTCTAAAATTTCAAGAACTGAAAGCACGTGCGAGGGTATTGTAGCTAGTACGTGTAACCGGGTGCCAATAGCTGTCGTCTCACAGGTACTAAATTTGTAGCTCTTCTGGAAGCAGTCACTGTTTTTACATTTGATTTCTAAAATTTGGGAAGCAGTGAATGCAGTTTTACTAATCAGCTGCATTTGTCGGTAAAATATCATTTGCTATTTAGTTAGGCAAGCGATGTATTTTATTTAGACACTTTCCAGTTAAAACCTCTTGTAGTTTATAAGAGGATAAGTACGCAAAGCATCAGTCTGTCAAAGCAGCAAGGCTGT
Organism: Melanocharis versteri; assembly: GCA_013397845.1. Lineage (NCBI taxonomy): Eukaryota > Metazoa > Chordata > Aves > Passeriformes > Melanocharitidae > Melanocharis > Melanocharis versteri. Next base: position 291,398 of record VZTG01007054.1, read on the forward strand.
CATTGTTACCCTGACAATCAGTTCCTGTTTTACAGATGCTGCCCTCTATTTGGCTAGTATAGGCTTTGTTTTCTGAAATTTGGGAATATACCTTTTTTTATTTATCTCAGAATACTAAAGGATATTGTCGTATGTCCCTAGAGGGGATATGCAGTATTTAAAAGAATAGTCATTCTCATTCCCATAAAATGTCAGTTTTGTTTTCAGCAAGATGATGGTGATTTGGTTACATATTGAGGTAATTTAGTACCCAAATAAGTAACTTATTCAGTAAAAACTGCACAAGAATTGCTTCCTAGTTGAGTAGCTTTTCATTTTTATATACTCAAGTAAGCAGATTAACAGCTAATCTCAAAGTTTAAAAAATGAAATGCCTGATCTCTGATTTATAGAGGTCACAGAATTTGTTTAATCATCTTCTAAAATGTAGGTAAACGTGATGTACCTCCTGATGGACTGAAGGTTGCTTTTCTTCTATATGAAGCTAGTAGGCTTTGCTGTGACTTCTTAAAACAAGTTCTTGTAGTGATATATGTGTACTATTTTTGTTTTTTTAATGTAAAAGATAGAAGCAAATGATTGATTATTACAGTATTTAAAATCTTAAAAGTTTCTGGTTTGCTATCATGCAATATATTCTAACGTTTACAAGTAAGCAGAGGTCTGAGCTTGCTACAGTTCCTCTCCATTTTGTGTGATTTGCACAAACATCTTGGCTAAGTAATTACTTGAAAAATTTGTGTATACTAATTCTTCCTGAAAATACTGAATGGAATATTGGATTGTTTCACTTTGACACAAGAGCTGAATTACATGTGTTAAGCTTTTTTGAGTATGAGCAAGTTTTCTTGGTCTAAAACATCTTGCTAACAGTGTGTATGATTTGATGTAGCTTTTGGAGACTGCAAGAGCATTTGCCTCTGGGGTTTCAAATGAAATGAGTTTTTTACAGCTGTTGGCTTCCTAATGCCAAGAGTCCACAAATTAAACTGTTCCTTATTGTTTTAAAGAAAGATCTTTAAGCATGCTTGTAACCCCCTACGAAACCCCTCTCCCTTGATATTAGCCATATCTGAGAATGAAAGCAAGATATGTCAAATGAAAAATAAGAAAATATGATCTTCTGTATATATTTCAAAATATATTTAAACTTGAGAGTTGATGTTGAAGGTACAAGTCTTGTTCCCATCAGCTGTCTACATTAAATCATGTAGCAGCTTTAGCTTTATATTTAGGATGTGGAAAAAATAGTTCTGTCAAAACAATATGAACATTTATTATGCAGATATCCAAGAAGCATATTCTGAACTTTTGAGCCTTAAACTTGTCAGCTTCTGGTGTGCATTGTGTAAACAGGCTCTCAGTAGGATGTTAGGATCTTGGAGTAAGAGGCTAGGTGATAATTCATTCTTCCTTCAGACAACACTGAAGCAGGCATTCTCAGAGTTCTGACGTGTGTGGTTCAAGTACAGTCTTTACAAACCTTAAAAGCTTTTTTGCTGTTTCTCCCTGCTGCCCCTCCAAACAATGTGTGTGCAAATTAGGGCAGAATCATTAAAATACATGTACACATGCATGGGTGCAGATACATTCACTGTCCTCACGTGTGCTTTTGTGAAAGACTATTGACAATTAAAACCTGTGTTGTATTTGGACCAATTTTAATTTTATTGCTATGTCCAGGTATACATACCTGCCTTATCTCCTTACTTATTAATGCTAAATGTATGTATTTCAAAAGGAGACTTAAGCTGTCTAGTTTCCAATTCCTGCTTCTTTCTCTCTCTGTGGATTATTTCAATACTCCTCATTTAGCAAATGAGGAAAGCAGCATTATTTAATACAGCTTGCCCACACTAATGGAGTTGGCAACTGAAGAATTTACATGTTATAATGATGTGCTTGTGTACAGTAGGTTTTAAAAGAATATATAATGAATTGTAATGGAAAAAAGGTATGATGGGAACAGATAATATATGTAGTTTGTGTGCAGACTGTTAAGACTGCAGAAAGTTTTCCCTCTGAGAATGGTACAGTTTCTTCAAATATTTTAACTTTTCTGTTTTGTAATCTCAGAGAATAAAGTTCTCATTTCTTTGCTGTTTGTTTTTCTGAAATACTAATCAATATTGTTTTATACTTTATTACAGCAGGAAGTCTCATATAAGTCCAAGACACAGGTTAGGTGCCTATTCACTTAATAAGTAAAATTAAATATGAGATAAAATGGCTTAAACTTTAAACTTGCTTCAGAGAAAACAATCTTGCTGGGTTCAGAGCTGATGTTCAAGTATTGTAAACAGTGGGAGCAAATGAGTTCCAGGGAAAGATTGCACCGGTGGAGGTTGCTTATTCCAGGTTTAGGCTTGTTGCCATAATGACCTGGAATGCTTCTCAACTGCTACTCATTATAAATCTGAACCATTATGTTGCTATAATAGGATGCAATGAAGAGCAGTATCATACTGTTTGGGAGGATCTCATCAGAGCTTGGGTTCAAACCCCAAAGATTTAAGTCTTCATCATGTGCGCTTTGCAGAGAGGGGCGAGCGCTGAACAGGCTTTGTGAGAGGTGGGCGTTCTCCAGGCCAGGTTGAGCCTTGCTGCCTGAAAGACTCTCATATACTCACGTTGTTACCTTGTTATGGCTTAAGCTTGAGTAAAGCAGAGAGGGAATTTCAGTGTCTTGTCAGTATTTCTAGACTGAGAGGTATCCTTTTTTCTTTGTTTTGTTGGTTAAAGAAAGGAAAACAAAAAGAAGGGTGCCATTGGGAATTGTGACCTGGACGTATTCACCAGGTTATTTCACTGATCTGTAAATTCCTCAGATCAACCTTGTTAGAGATCACAAGGTTAAAAGAAATGTCAGAACTTCAGAAGGAGATAAGGGTGAGAATTATGGCAATGACTTTGATGGTAGAGGAAATTAAAATTTTGGAGCCTCATGCTGATGATGTAGAATTCCCTACAAGTTGTCACAGCCTCTCTCATTTAGAGAAATAAATCAAATTTATGCTGATATTTAAATTTCAAAGCGTGTTGCATGTTACAGTGATGTCTTTTGATCTACATACAGAGTGTCTGAAACTTTGAATGCAAGTGACACTCACTGCTGTTACTAAATTAATAAGAAGGAATCAACATAAAGGTAATTAGCATCTTCATGTCCTCAGTCTAAATTCAGAGGAAATGGCTTGCAGAAACAGTATGAATCAAAACTTCTTCCTGTGTGCTGAAGAGTTGCAAACCAAAAGATGTAATGCTGAACATACTGTTATAGACTTTTGTTTCCTCTTTGGGGATCATGTAATGAAATACAAGCAGCTGAAAATACATTAATGACATTAGTGAAATAGAATAAAATTTTTACTTGCCTACTTGCAAAAAAGTGAAAAAAATCCTTACTCCACCCCCCCCAAAAAAACCCANGTTTTTCATGATGTCTTGGGAATTCTGGATATGATCTGCAATCCAGCCATGCAAACATCTCTCATCTTACAGCTTTATTATAGACCTAGTCTACCTACATGCATAAGAAACTTGCCAATTAATTTTTCTTCTTAGGGTTGCAGTCTGTCTTTCAGACTTCCTTGTGATCACATGCACCTAGTCTGAGTTGAATTTAGAAGGACAAAGAATTGGAACTACTTACTTCCTCCCTAGAGACCTCTCATACAGTGAGGTTGATTTTGCTTAATCAAAATCAGGCCTTATAAATGTAAGGAAGTGCTGTGATTTCAAAACTGGATTCCAGTGTTGTCCAGAAGAAAAATATGAATGAAACACTGAACTCTGTTCAGTCTGTCTCTGGGCCATAATATGCAAACTACAAGTTCAGGGAAAGGGGGACAGGGTGTGAGCAGTCATAAGGCCAAATTTGTTAAATAAGTTAATTAAATTCTGTTTATGGATGTTCTTTTGTAAACCACTTTAAGAAAGGAATGTGTTGAGAAAGCGTACCAACCACAAGCAAAATCACTTGTCATTTAAAGAAGTAGAGGGGAGGATTTCCTTGCAGGTAAGGTGAAGGTAGAACAGAGTCATGTTGTCTCTCTAAAGAAAATCCCTCACCATTCAATGAGTCATCCATCACAACACTTAGTCCTGGAACTCTGGAAAAAATGGATTGTATATGTTCTTCTATTAAGTGGCTGAATGGAACTAATACAGTATTTGTACTATGGAAAGGAAGGACATTACTGAGCCTCTGGAAATACCTCCTGTGATGTGATGATCTGTGGGCCCAGGCAGTAACCTTGTCAGATTGGTGTGAATGTATAATCATGCCTAATGAAGGGCAATTTAGGGCTGAGATAGACATAGTATTCCCTAATAGTTGCTTTCTGTAGCTATCAGTATATAAATTGTTTTGTTATTATATACAAAATACTTCAAACAGAGAAAGGAATTTTACAATATCATGTTAATTGACTGGTTAATAAAATTCCCCACTAAAAGTCTCGCTGTAGCTTAACTTGAGTAGGAAGCAGTGAAATGTTTAAACTTCTCAAACCACGTAAAGTTGTATTTCCAATAAAATACGCAAAAATTCTCTTTTTTCATTTAAAGTGGGTTTGCTGTTTTTTTCCCCCACTTGCAGTGGATCTGATGTGTATATTTATTGTACGAACATCTATAGAAACAAATAGTAAATTCAGGAATACCTTGTTCCTTTTAGCTGGAGATGAACTGTGTAATGTTTAAGAAACTATTGGAGGGGCTTCAATGTGTTGCAATATGTGTTTGCAGTGTGTTGTGCTGTGAAATCTTGCATGTGAAGTTTGTGTGCATGTACCAGCAGCAGAGCTGTCTGATTTACTAGGGGTACTTGAAGAGTAAGGATAATTCATAATACAAAGTAGAAAACATCCAAAGTAATGTTACGATCATGATCATCCATGTCCCACGTTTCTTGCATTATTGATATACTTTTTCTGTACCTTCTCTTTCCAAAATAGCAGATAACCTTGGTGTTCAACAGAGTGCCAGTGGCTTAACATTTGCTGTCCATGTGATTTGTACTGGTGGGTCTGTTAGGCTGCTGGCTTTTGCAGAAATATTTGGTGGGTTTATGGTGTGAAATGTGTTGTTTTATAGTCTGAGCAGGGGCCAACAGATTTGCTTCAACTTTAACCAGACCCTGAGGCCAACCAATTACCCCAGAGAATGAATCCTGGCACCTTGTGTCAGTGCTGTTACTCTGATAGACATCAAGAACAGATCCAGGCAGGTCTGCAGCTTCAAAGTTAATATTGTTGCTTTCTTGTTCAGCACTGCTGTTGCTGTAGACGCGTTCCTTGTGCTTGCTGAAGGGAAGAAAGGTGAGAACTAACTACTTACTTAAAATTAGAGGAAACATTTTCAAGAAAAGCACTCAAAATGTGATTCACCTCCAGCTTGTTTGCCTCTCATAAGTTTGAGTGCTCTTCATTGACTGAATGTTGTGTGCTATTTTTCCTGTGTAGACCTCTAGGGAAAATTTAAGTTAACTAAGAGAACAATATTAATACTAATTAAATACTTTTTTTTCTTTCCTTGGTTGACGTGCCATCTTGCTATCTGCCAACTGCACAGGGATATTGAGTGTTTCCAAAGTCTAATTGTTATTTTCTTTAGCATAGGAGTGCTTTTCAAGCTGTTCTCAAGAGCTGAGCCCCTGTGTTCTCTCCAGAGTAGCTTCTACAGTGATGACTTTAACTTTTAATCAACTGATAGCTTGTTCTTGCTTTTTCTTCCAGCTCTGGCACTTCAGCACTTGCAATTTTGACAGTGTTTTGGCTGGACTTCACGTGCTTATTAGTTCTGTGCGGTCAATAGTCTCCTAGCTGTGTTAAGTTACCTACAATATTGCCAGCTTTCACAGTATCACTGGACATGTTCCTTGCTGTCTTTTGCCTGTTTGCTTACTTTCCCTAGCTCAGGTGATGTACAATGTAATAATTTGCTTGGAAAATATGATCCAAACTCCAAAGTTTATCAAGAAATCCATATTCCAGGAATAAAGCGACTGTGCTCTTATTAAGTGTCTGCCCTGTGATGTACTCCTGAAGACATTTATCATTCTGTTTTGATAGTTACTACATCGTGGTTGCTCGGTGATGTCATGAGCTACTAATGTTCTAATCTTTTTTCTGTCAGAAAAGGCATTTTGGGGAATGTGAGCTAAGCATAATTGATGCTAACATGCTACAAAACTGTGTAGAGACTATTTTAATGTTGGAATGCTTACTGCTTTTTCTACTTCATGGGATCCGTAGAAATAATGGTTCTAAGCATAAAAAGCAGCATATATTGCACTGCCATTGGTATTGGGTGCCACTTTCTTATGAGAAGAAGGAGGAGAATAATGTTTGCTCAAATTTACTGAAGCTATGCCTTCACGTAGAGAAGGAAAAGTTGGAAATGACCAGTTCTGTCTCTGCGCTAAGACAGTTTGAGTGAAATAGGAGAGGGTTCCTCCTGGAACTGCCCATGTAAATGAACTTCAGGTAATGGTTGTGCATGTGAGCCTACTAAGAGAGGCTGGAACGGAAGGAGCTTTTTGGGGTAGGAGAAGAGCCTATCAGAACGTCTCTGCAGTCTTCAGTATTTCAGCTCTGGATCCCTATTTCCAGTTTTGAGGCATGGATCTCCCAGAAAGCTAAAAAACTCTCTTCTCATTGTAATTTACTCGCCAAAATGTCCACTGCTAGCGTCAACATTTCGCACTGATCTGCCATTGCAATAGCCAGCACCAACCCTGTCCTACTTGTTTGAGGAAATGCTGGAGCTTGAACATCGATGAGTGTCATTCACAGTGTGTTTTACTTTTGGAAGCTGTTCTTACTCAGGCCAGAGCAGATGGCATTAGGATAACAACCTCAGAGATTCATGATGGTGAAGAAGGACATCATTGTTTCTGTTTATTTTGTTAAACTGAGAGCCCAAACTGACATACCTGGGGAGACACAAAAAGCAGAGCAGGAAGGAAGGGAAATCTTTTATCTGGTCATGAGGATAATGAGCAACAGTCTCCCTGGTATATCTTGGCATCTGGGATTTAAAGTAAAATTCTTGTATTTTTGGTGATTCCTCCTCAAAATGAAACAAGATTTCATGTTCTCTAGAGTCTAAACAAGAGTTTTACCTTATGTATTTATTTTCTCTTTAAACCCAACTGATGTTGTTGAGCAACAGAAGCGCTTAAAGACAGTGCTTATGTTGGAACTGCTCAGTAGCTTAAAGTAGAAACCCTTCTGGGATCAGGAATGAAAAGGAAGGGAATAATCTATATTTCCCCCAGCTTTCAGTGAAAATGGTGAGATGCAGAATTTTCTGTGGAACACCAATGTCTTATTAGGGGAATACATATGAAATACTGACACATGATGGTGTGCCTGCTTGTTCCCCTAATGATTCTCTGGGAAACAATTTTTTTAATATCCATTGTCATACATGACTCTGAGACTGGACTTTAATCTTGTCTTCGAAGTACAGGGGCTTTATTGTTATTGTTTTATATTAATGGCTTGTATTCTCTTTGAAATGTAGATTAATTTTTTTTACTTTTGATTATGTGTGGTTTATGTTCTTGTAGGTTTACCAGCTAGGGCTGTTTGTGCGGTTTAAAAAGTGTGAGAAAAGGGAAGTCCTTTCTGCTCTCTGCAGTTTGACTTCTCTCTGGTTCCTAGAGTGGTGCAGAGGAGAAAGGAAAGAAATATTCTTGTAAGTATAGTTTTTAACGTTGAACAGCTGCTTTTAAAATTATTATTATTTATTTATTCTTACATGTGCATTCTGGCATGACTCACAAGTGAGATAGAGTTCATGGGATTCATCCTCTTCCCTCTGGGGACGTTTGTCTGCATCAGAGAAATATCACGCATTGTGACAGCATTGGCAAACTGTCTTCTGCAGCGGCTCGGAGCTGGAACTGATGGGTAGTTGTAGATAGGGAGTGAGCCATACTGGCAAAGCGTTCTCATGCTTGCACAGCACCTGCCTTTACTGTGCCTTGATCTGTCCCAGGCCCATAGTCTCAGCAGTATAGGAACCAAATTAGCACTCTGCTTCACAGAGGAGGAAAGAATTGAGCCATTCTTGCAGGGTGCTGCAAAACTCCACTAGTGGCTTCCAGAGTTAAATCTGTAGGCAGCCAACATGCAATTTGAGTGCCTTAATGAAGACAGTGTAAGGAGACCTTAAAAAGCACAGTCCAACTAATATTCTCATTAAGTTTCTGAATGGCATCCATTTCCCCCTTACCTTAATAAGCGAGCACGCTAATAAAATGGTGTTGTAGAGGTCAGTGTAGATACTTATTACAGTATGTGGCTTCTTGTCTGAAAGAATACCCTTGCAGTCATTTGAATTATATTTTGCAAGCGGAGCTATGTTTCAGAAGAACTTAAACTGACAGTCAGCAAACTGGCAGGTGAGGAGTGAAGAAGTGCTGCAGTCAGTATTCTGGTATTCAGCATGCTTCTGCAAAGCAGGCTTCTATCCAGATCCGTGAAGACTTTTGGAAGAAAAGTCTCAAACTTGTGGAGGGTTTTTATGTCATTGCAAAATACTAAGCCTGTTTTTCCTTTTTAGAGAATCTTGCTAAAGGCTGTCTTCACTCTGGTTTGCAGCTTCATTCAATCCCATTCTGTTTTTGCTCTTTTCACTGCAGTATAACTTTCAGCATCTGTAAGGACTCTCTATGGATTGGTGAACAATAGTGGGGGGAGCAAAACTTTTGCCAGCTCCATATGAACTGAAGCCTGCACTTTAAAATGTTCTGGGCCTCAATGCATCCATCTAATGTCAAGGTCCTGATTGATCAGTGCTGGGAATAGCATCAAATTCCAGCTGGTTGTGATGTGCCAGGTCATGATTAAACTGTCTCGTTTGGAAAGGGGGAAGGAAAAGGAGAGGAGTAAATCCTTATTCCGCAATTCCTTAAATTAGGATTCCTGTAGCTCTACAGGTGTGGAATAATTTTGACCACTTACTCCTTAGTACCTCAGAGCTTTTCAATACTGAAGTCAGTGAGGAATGGCCTTATGGGATCAAGCTGTTGTTAGAGAAGTTGGGGTATGGTGCTACCTGTGATTTTTCTGTATGAAACCCAAAGTATTCAAGTCTGGCTTAGCAAAATTCTGAACTCTTGTCCAAGCTGTGCTTTTGCCAGCTGTGGAATAATATTGCAAATAAGTTTTTGTATGTAACTTAAAAAGCAGAAAGATTGCATTTTGTTTTGTGTGATTAGATGAGGAGCCCTTTAGTTAAAGGCTGGTCCTAAATGAATCCCTCTCAGATAAATGGGTTACATTAAGGTCTTGAGCATGTTGTCTCAGAAGGCTTTCTTCATGAAGAAAAAGAATACTGAATTTTGGGGTTGTTAGATATGTTAAATGCAGGTCCTATGTAGTAAAACTTCAGCTCAGCATAAAATAATGCATTTGTGTTAATTGCTCCAAAAGCATAAAACTAATACATGTGGAGCTGCAGACCAGAATGTGAATGTAGTGTAATGTTTTTTTAGTGGAGGTGTGTTGTAAGTGACTGAATTTACCAACAAAATTAGAGCAAGTTTATAGGTTTCCAAATTACACTTAACTATAAACATGGTCACTTCTTACGTCAAGTAGTAGGAAATAGGAAAAGTGCTTATAAAGAAAATTAAGAAAATTTGTTTTTATTTATAGGCTTATTTCACAGAATCACAGAATAGGTAGGGTTGGAAGGGACCTCTGGAGATCATCTAGTCCAATGCCCCTACCAAGGCAGGGTCACCTAGAGCAGGTTAAACAGACTCATTCAGGTGGGTTGATTTGTCTCCAGAGAGGGAGACTCCAAAACCTCCCTGGGGAGTCTGTTCAGTGCTCTGCCACCTTCAGTACAAGGAAGATTTTCCTCAGGTTGAGGTGGGCCTTCTTGTGTTTTGGTTTATGGTCATTGCTCCTCATCCTGTTGCTGCACATGACTGAAAAGAGTCTGGTACTGCCCTCTTGGCAGCAGCCTTTGAAATATTTAAATACACTAATGAGATCCCTTCTCAGTCTTCTCCAGACTAAACATGCCCAGCTCCCTCAGTCTCACCTCATGGGAGAGATGCTCCAGACCCCTCATCAACTTTGTGGCCTCTGCTGGACCCTATCTAGCAGCTCCTTGAACTGTGGAGACCAGAATTGATCACAATATTCCAGATATTCCAATATTCCAGATTAGGACTGAGCAGCAGGGGAAGATCACCTCCTTTGACCTGCTGGCCACACTCTTCTGATGCACGCCAGTGCCCACAAGGGCACTGCGGGCTTGTGGTCAGCTTGTCATCCACCAGGACTCCCAGGTCCTTTCTTACAGAGCTCTTCTCTAGTAGGTCAGCCCCCAACCCCTGAGTCCTTTAGTTTAAAGCCTCTCTCATCACGCTGGCCAGCCGGCTGCCAAAGAGTCTCTTGCTGTTTTTAGGCAGGTGGATTCCATGCCTCCTTACCAGGCTACAATCATTAAAGTACAATTTCTGAAGTTAATTAAAAAATGTTTGGTCTTCCTTTTCAGTCATAATCCAAACTGCTATTTTGAAAGGTGCTGATGAATTGCTTAAACCAGAGTGGGTATTCCACTGTTACAACATTTGTTCTTTAATTTCTTTGATTGAAATATTTACCACAACTTGCTACTTGCTTATCTTAGATAATGCTGTAGTTAATTGCCACCTCCATTCTCTGTCTTTTCTCCTACCTTACCTCCTACCTGCTTAACTCATTGGTTTAAAGATTCATGAAAATAAGTCTCCTGAAGCTTCAAAATAATTAGTCTTTTCACTTTAATGATAGACTTGGAAAAGGGAAGTTAGATGGGCTTTCCCTGAAGTTTAAATTCTCCTCCATTCTTTAAAGCAGCATCGTGCAGTACTGCACATAAGCAAGGAAAAAAACCCACTTCTTTGCTGCATTATGTTCAAAACTTCTCTGCAAGGAAAAGCTATTAAAAACAAATTGCATTTAAAAAAACCAACTTTGTTTTTCAAGGCAAAAATGTACTCCAAAGTCTGAACTGTTAGTGACTTTTTTTTTCTTAATTCCTATCTGTGACTGAAATGAGAACTGAATGCATGTTTAACACATTATACATATGGCATGTATTAAGCGTATATAGTACTATGAGCATAAGTTGGGTTTTTTCTCCTTTCTTGGAAGAAAATTTCCTGAAAGTCAGGCACCATGTTAGTTATCACTCCTAAGACATAGCATGAGGCATTTCTTAAATTCTCAGTTTGAACCAATAGGAATATAGATCTGCATTTAAATGTTACAATCTCTAGAGCATTCACTGTAGTTAAGTTAAAATAAGTAATATAGAAAATATGCCAGTTAATAAACAGTTACTATACAGGTGTTATTTTAGAAGTGGCCCCATTGCATTGTTCTGTTTAGGAAGGTTATTTCCTTTCCAATTCATCTATCTGTAAACAACAGTCGAATGTGAAAGCACTGATTTATTTTAACATGCTGAACTGCTGTTCCTGACCTATATTATTCTGGAACATCTGTTGCCCTAAATTTTTAGGTTTTGAGGTAGTCTAAAGCCTACAATATTTAGTCAGGTCATGTATTGACTTTCTCTGAATTCCTTCTTCGGTGTTCATTTTATTTGAATGATAACTTCAGATTTGACTCTTAAAATCAAGCCTTTCTTCCAACTTTTCAAGGCTTCATTTCCTACCTCCCCTTGTGAATTTTGAGTTTTAGAATTATCTTAGTGTTTTGGTCAATTCCTCTTGGTCATTGAGTTCTGGCTCTGTTCGTGTGTATCCTTCTACTGTCTTTGGAACAGTGACCACCTGTTTACTCTTACTCTCATTATATTTTTAGTGGTCTCCTCATTTAGTCACTTAATTTTTTTGGAAAACATACTGAGTAATAATTCCTGATGCATTCCAAAATGTGAAAGTATTTTTAAAAACACATTCTTTTATTTCCTTTTAACCTAAAATAATGTTTTCCTATTTGTGTGTAAGTACGTGGCTTACAGGATTAGCAATGCATTGTATACCTCCTTAAATAAAATAATTACATGATGTCTTGCTATTTATTCATCACATTTCAGGAGAGTTCCTTAACTGATTAGGAGAAGACTGGAGTCCTGGGAAGTACTTTGTTTTTTTTTTTTGGTTTTGGATTTTTTTTTACCCCCTCCAGTTAACACATGGATGATAATTTTTATTCGATGTTTTATAATAATCACTACAAAACACCAAATGCAACAAGACTCATAATATCTTTGGTATATAATTTCATTTTCCATTCAGGTTTGTGTTTTTTGTTTTTTTTTGATGCTCTGCATTCCTCTGCCTTTCACTGGTCCAGCTCTCCCCTTGCTCTCCTACTGCCTTAGCTCCCTTCTCCTCCCCAGTGTGTGAACCTGGTTTTTGCCCTCCACATCTCCCCAGTACACACTCATTTCCCATTGCCATTTCCTGCCTTTGCTATGCATTATATTGAGGTTTGGCCCTTTGGGCTTAGAGAAGTTTGACTTGATGCCAGGGAAGCAATGAGAAGTGATGGTCTTGCTGGCTGATGACAGCTTGTTCCTGAGCAAAGCAGCTGCAGGTAAATTTAGTTCTCTGATGAGAGCAACACTTTCCCCCTCCCCACCTTTAATTTTTTTCCACAGGGAAATTTTGAAAAAGGACAAGCATTTAATCAAAGTTTAAGGAAGATGTGAAGTTTATGAAATGTCCTAATTGTGACAGTTTAGTAAAACCAGACAGTGGTGTGTTTACCACAATTTTACATGAAATTTGAAAAGGAAAAAGAAGTCCACCAGCAGCAGAGCTTCAATATATATGTTAGCATCCAAGCTAGAATTCTGGACTGCCTTCAAAGCCAGTGGAGGAAATAGGCAATCTGGGCATGACTTGTTCAAAGCTGGTGTTGAAAATGGTCAGATGTCTGCCTTTGAGAAATAAGCACTCATCTAAAGTTTGGAGTGTGTTATCTCATTGGAGAATCTCTTCAGGGATGAGGAGCATTTGCTTAGGAGCAACAATCTGTAGTAATTTTGCTTTTGAGAAACAAACCTTCTGAACTTAAATTGCTGCCATTTTTTAAAAAATTTTTTCATTAAAGCATCAGTCCTTGTAAATAAATAAATCAGAGCGGTTGAATAGGTACAATTGATTCCTTACAGAAATGTTTCTGTATATTTTCTATCCTCTGTGTAATGGGAAGTGTGAAATTTTTTGAGGAAATATTTGTACTTTCTTAATGTTCAGCTAATTGAGCCCTTAAATATAATATAAACATTTTTGGCTGGGAGTGATGTGGACTTGACCTCTGTTTATTTGTGTTTTTTTCAGGAAATTGTAACTGCAAATTAGTGATCATGTCACAGTAACAACAGAGCCATTTAATTTTGTTTTCCCCTTTGGGAAGACTAAGGCAGTGAGAGGGAGGAGGAAGGTTTAGAGATTTTAGCATAGCTGATTGTCTACACAGACGAGAAGCTTTGCTGCCGTGTAGCTTCTGTATTGTCCCATAGAGTTTTGGTGGCTTGACCTGCTCTTCAGTCTGTTGACCCTTGTCTTTCTGCTCAAGCTTGTGCCTGTCTGATGGTAATTAGAGAGCTGTTTTCAGCTGTGTTCTCCTGAAAGCAGGATGTTGTCTAAAGACCGCATTGGTGGTCCCCAACAGAGTGATGCAACACATTTTCCCAGTTGCCCTCACTGCCTGCACTGTGAGCAGTTGCCATGCGAGGTGCATTATGTAGTTATTAAGCAATGAGGTTAAGGTATCAAGTGGTCAAACACTGTAGCATTGGCTTGCTCTCTGGCTAGCTAGGTAACACATTCTGAAAGGAGCATGCTGGTGTCCTGCCTGTCTGTGCTCACATTCTGGTTTAATTTTTTTAAATGTAGCTGTTGATTCAAAACACGGAGAGTGCTATATAAAAGACTATTATGTTGGAGATTCGAATAGTGCAAGACTTTTTGTGTGCTGGGCTGCCTTTGCGTTCCTTGTAAAAGTAGCACAGAAGAACTAACAGGCATTTGGTGTCAGGGCTTCACAAAATAACTTGAATATTTTGCAGCAGCTGCCTGAATAGAGCCAAAAACAATGTATAAATTACCCTCAAAGACCTGTTTCTATTCTTCCTTTGTTCTGCAGGACTTTGTTAAAACTATGAATCTCGCCTATAGAATTTTTGGTTTTTGAATAGTTAGTATAATATTGGTATATTGCATTAATCAGCTAGAATATCCTGTAAATATATCATAAAATACTTTGATAGAAAACAGATTTGCCCAAGTCCATCTCAGTAAGGTTAGTGTCATCTTCACCGGTATGTCCTTGGATAGCTAGGATTGCTTGGAAAGCATATGAACTAAAACTTCTGTTTATAATTTTCTTTTTCTTTGCATCACGAGTTCATAATTTGAGAAAGGTTGATGATGGTGGTGTTCAGAAACTGCAGATGCTCTTGATTTTTTTCTTCTCTTTTGTTTTGAGTAGTAAATGTTATGAATGATGTGGTAAATTTGCTTATGAGTCTGTTATAAATTGAGAACCATTTTTAAAATCCAAGCTATTTTGAGTTAACAAAGGCACAAACATTAATTTCTGTTAGATTTCTGTAGGTGTTTATCAAACGAATAATTGCAGAATATCCATACTCAAAACCATCTGAAACAGTTTTATATGCATATTTGCAGGTGCAGAGTTTGCTTAGTCAAGGAGATAGTCTGCAAAAACTTGAAAAATGTGACAAGTTTTGATTTCAGAAATTTTGTTAGTGAGACCTAAGTGCTTTCTTGAGTGAAGTTTGTGAGCAAAAAAGACTGTGCACAGTCCCTTTTTAATTGGGAGCTGCGGGCCTTATTATTTGGAAGTGATTAGACAATGCTAAAAGCCTCAGCTAATATGGAAAACTTACTTTCCTGCTGACTGTTTTTAAAAATTGCAAATACGAACATAGAATGCAGTATGCTAAGTGTGATTATTATTCATAGAATCATAGAATATCCTGAGTTGGAGGGGACCCACAAGGATCGTTGAAGTCAAACTTCTGGCCCTACAGGAGAATCCCAAGAATCAGACTGTGTGCCCAGCAGCATTGTCCAAATGCTTGAACTCTGTCAGGCTTGGTTTGTGACCACTTCCTTGGGGAGCCCCTTCCGGTGCATGACCATGTTCTGAGTGAAGAACCTTTTCCTAATATCCAGCCTAAGCATCTCCTGACACAACTTCAGGCCATTTGCTTGGCTCCTGTCACTGGTCACCAGTGAGAAGAGATCAGTGTCTGCCCCTCTGCTTCCCCTTGTGAGGAATCTGTAAACCATAATGAGGTCTCCCCTCAGTTTCCTCTTCTTCGGGCTGAACAGACCAAGTGACCTGAGCTGCTCCTCATAAGGCTTCTTCCCCATCCCCATCTTGGTAGCCCTTCTCTGGATGCTTTCTAATAGCTTTATTTCCTTTTTTTTGTTGTGGCACCCAAAACCGCACACAGGACTCAAGGTGAGGCTGCCGCAGAGCAGAACAGGACAATCCCCTCCCTTGCCTGGTCAGCGATGCTGTTCCTGATGCCCCCCAAGACACGGGTGCCCCTCCTGGCTGCCAGGACACTGCTGACTTGTGTTCAACGTGCCATTGACCAGGACCCCCAGGTGCCTTTCCACAGCACTGCTTCCCAGCATCTCATTCCCCAGTCTGTCCGTACATCCAGGGTTGCCCCATCCCAGGTGCAGAATCCGACACCTGCCCTTGTTGACCTTCATATGATTGGTCATTGCCCATCTCTCTGATTTGTCAAGGTCTTTCTTCAGGGCCTCCCTGCCTTCATGGGAGTCAACAGCTCTTCCCAATTTAGTGTTCTCTGCAAACATAGTATTTCTTCCAGTCCTGTNCTGTAAACCATAATGAGGTCTCCCCTCAGTTTCCTCTTCTTCGGGCTGAACAGACCAAGTGACCTGAGCTGCTCCTCATAAGGCTTCTTCCCCATCCCCATCTTGGTAGCCCTTCTCTGGATGCTTTCTAATAGCTTTATTTCCTTTTTTTTGTTGTGGCACCCAAAACCGCACACAGGACTCGAGGTGAGGCTGCCCCAGTGCAGAGCAGAGCAGGACAATCCCCTCCCTTGCCTGGTCAGTGATGCTGTGCCTGATGCCCCCCAGGGCACGGGTCGCCCTCCTGGCTGCCAGGGCACTGCTGACTTGTGTTCAACGTGCCATGGACCAGGACCCCCAGGTGCCTTTCCACAGCACTGCTTCCCAGCATCTCATTCCCCAGTCTGTCCGTACATCCAGGGTTGCCCCATCCCAGGTGCAGAATCCGACACCTGCCCTTGTTGACCTTCATATGATTGGTCATTGCCCATCTCTCTGATTTGTCAAGGTCTTTCTTCAGGGCCTCCCTGCCTTCATGGGAGTCAACAGCTCTTCCCAATTTAGTGTTCTCTGCAAGCATAGTATTTCTTCCAGTCCTGTGTTGAAGACATTTAAGAGCACAGGGCCAAGGATGAAGCCCTGTGGAGCCCCACTAGTGACAGATCACCAGTCTGGTATCACTCCTTTCACTGCAACTCTTTGTGCCTGACCTGTGAGCCACTTGCTCACCCATCACATGATGTGTTTATCCAGCTGTGTGCTGGACATTTTGTCCAAAATGATCCTGTGAGAGACAGTATCAAAAGCTTTACTGAAATCCAAAGAGATGATATCAACTTGTTTTCCTCCATCAACTGGATGGGTCACCTTGTTGTACAAGGAAGTAATTTTGACAAGGAAGTAATTTTGACAAGCAGGACTTTGCCCTCATGAAGCTGTGCTGGCTGTGATGGATGACTGTGTTGTCCTTCAGGTGTTTTTCAATACCTTCCACGATAATCTTCTCCATAATTTTGCCTGAACTGTTACTCTGTTTTGTATGTGAACACAATTATTGTGTTAAATGTTTATTGATGTGCTTGAATATTTAGAGAAGTTCTATAATAAGTGGATTGCTGTGAGTCATCTTGGTTGTTCATCAGACTGAAAAATTACTCCATAGAAGAGAAATTACAGGAGTGAAAGCTTTTTAGTGCATGTATCTGTGGTTTGTAATGTAGGAACGTGGATTTCATGTGTGTGCATTTTATTTCCAGTATCTTTGCTGTGAGTGATTACTGCTGAGCTTTCTGTGATCCTATCACAGCCCCAAATTGCTCTTAAACAGGAAACCTTGTCCAGTCATTTTTAAAAATGAGTGCTTTGGCTGATGTATTTGGCATGCACGTTGTCTGTGAGTATAGTTATAAGATACCTTATTATTAAGTGAACAAGAGGAAGAACTGTAATAAAGAAAAATGTCATGACACATAAGATCTCTTCAGGTGTTTTTAATCACAGTGCTGCTTTTCTCTTACTGAAGCAGCACCAAGATTTTCACCCCTTCATCACTCTCTGGTTTACAGATACCTTCCTGAATGTTATTTTGCTTCCTAACAGCTTCATGTTTACTTTATTAAAGAAAGAAGCAGTTAGAGTCTTCTCTGCTTAGAATCTGTGACTCTTTGAACTATTACCTGAACATTTTGATAAAACATAAAATACTTCTTAATGTTGATTTCAAAACTGGTATGCTGATGCCATTTGATGTAAAGGCTACCTTAAAAGTTTGTTTAAAGCTTTGTGATCTTCTTATTTGGGAAATGTACTGGAATATTTTTCCTCTAAAAGTGAGTAAAGTTATATAAAGACTAGTGTGAAAATCTCTGGTTTTATAGCTAAATAAAAAATTAGACTGCTTAGAGGTTTAAAAAAATCCTGGAACTTGAGTATTGATACCCTTTGTAATTCTGTTTTATTTTGCTGCAACTATGGATGTTGTTCTTATCTCTGTTGCTACTCTTACCAAACTGTTGGAGTCAATATCCTCCAAGAGTTAATTCCGCCCACTTTACTTTCTTGCTTCTACAGTGAAATCTGTTCTTTTTAATTTTTGTCTAAATTAGAGAGCTCTCTTCCCCCACTAGTTTTGTCTAAGAGCATTGTTCCATTATCCTGAATGTTTTATTTATTTATGTATTTCTCCAGTGGAGTGGGGTTAGAAAAGGTCATTAAATAATTGGGCATTTTCTATCTCCTTTTTCTCACAGTAAATCAGGTCTTAATGCTCAATTACCCTGCAGCTATTCAGACTATTGCAGAGTAGGTATAAGTCACTATGCTCTAATTTGGCAGTGTTTTAGACTTTATCTGTTGGCCTTTTTACCAACACTTCTGCTATTGGTAAAAATGACTGTATAATGCAAGGCAAAGAAGAGTCAAATTTGAGGTGTAACAGAACCTTTTTCATTAATACCAAATTTCTAAATCTGAATCTTTTGCTGAAGTGCTGGTGCCTTCAAGTTGTCATTTGTGGTGCCTTTTGTATGACTATGTTTAAAATTAGTAATAAGCTTTTTAAGTTAAGAAGAGTAAGTTCTGTGATGCTAATTATTAGCAGCATTTGACTTTTATATTATAGCACTTAAAACCCAGAAAGGCTATTGTATGAGGCAGTTTATTGTTTTTTAATGCTATCATACAAATTTTAGCCTCCAAGTTGTCATTTCTTTAATAATTTTCCCAGCATTCTTCAATCATAGCTTTTTTCTCCCTAATAAGAATGTATGAGTGGTCATACTAGATCAAATTGCTTATCCATCTTACTATTATGCTCACAGGAGTGAACAGCAGGTGAGTAAAGATGTGAATGAGAGCAGAGGAAAACACAGTGATACTTTCTTGGAACCTTAATGCCCAGAATCTGCATTTTGGATCTGCACTGAATACCTATATTTTTAGTGAGTGTTAGAAAGAATAAAGCAAAACACTCACTTTGTAGTTCACTTCCTACATACCACCGAATGTTTACACATAGCTGTTTTTGTGGCATTTTTGTGGTATTTTTGTGGTATTTTTGTCCAATTTGAAAGTTCTCAGTCTATTAAGCTGTTCTTTATATGAAATACATTTATCTTTTTTTCCTTCTTAAAAAGGAAACTACAAATTATACAGATGGAAAAAACAGAGCATGGGCTCTCTAAATAAATAAATAATTGGGTGCATGCACAAGTATATAGCATGAGATTTTATTTTTTTTTCTAAATATCCTTGTATTCCACTTGAAGTTTGTAATAAGTCAGCATTAAAACTCAAGCTTATGAATATCTAATAACTCCTGAGATTTTTCTTTTCTTTTTCATGGGCAATAGCTAGGTCCAAGTCCGTTACTTTCTAAATAGGTGTACTCAGGATATGTTCTCCTTGAATAAATGTACATCTATAGAATATGTTAGGATTTACTAATTTAATAATTTTCATGTAATGAATTTCCTGCAAAATACTGAGGGCTTTTTGCAGTGCTTCAGAGTTGGCAATAATCCTTGCTACGGGATTTAACCTAGCAAACTTTGTTACTTTCACTGTTACTTCTTTTTGCTCCTACACCTGTTTTTCAACAATTTAATAAAATGAGAACAGCAGAGGTGCTTTTTGAATCTTTCTAAAGACATTCCAATGGGTGTTAAGAATATTTTGAGCCTGTCATAAGGTTTATGTCTTTTTTTCTAGCTGTCTTGTTTTAAATGTAGCATTTTATTTTAATTACATCCTTACATGGCAGCATTTTGCTCATAAACTTTTTATCAAAAGCAGTGTGTGGTTCTGGAAATTCACTGCCTTTTTGGAAGAAATCACCAAAATTGAATTTGTTAGGATGATACTAAACCTTTAGTTTGCTTATTAGTATTATAGTACTTAATACTTTTCTAATCTTTCTTCTATTGCATTTAGCTCTGTTTAAAAATATTAGAAGATCTGATTCTCCTTTTGTTGAAGTTTTGTATCAGAATTTGGATCAATATAAATGATTACTACCATTTTATGCAAATTAATATACGACTCTATCTTACTTGCACTAGCCATGGTAGTGAAGAGATTTTTGAGAGATAAACTGTAAACCTAGAAGTGTATATGCAGTTAGTCTTTCATGAAAGTACACAGGCTTTATTTAAATATGCAGGAAAATTTTCCTCCAGCTTAGTTTTGCTAGGCTGCTTGGGACCTTCGCACAGTGCTATTTCATCTTGACTAGCCTACATAATTTCCTGCCATCAGCATTTTTTCCATCTCCTCTAGGTCGTTAATAAATACATGGAACAGTGTAAGTCTCGGTACAGCTCCCCGGAGCACAGCGCTGTTAACTTCTTTCTGTGCTGAGAGTCTGCCATTTATTAATACTCCTTTGGTTCCTACCTGTTGGCTGGCTTTCAGGCTATGACAGGGCTTTACTACTCACTCTGCGGTTACCAAGGCTGTGTTTTGTTTTGTTTGTTTTTTAAACAGCCTCTGATGCAGGACATGTAACCTACATTCAGGGCTGCTTCATTGCCCACTGTTTTCTTAATTCTCCCAAAGAGTTCTAACTGCAGAGGGAGGCCATATTTCATTTGTAAGGGCTGTACTTCTTTTCATCCCTGTAATGCTCATCAAAATGCTTTATCTCTCCATGTAGATTCAACCTCATGGTCCTCAACATCCAGATATTTTTCACTTTTAAGTATGCTACAGCTTACCCTTCAATAAAAGAGGGCTTTAGCAGAAAACTGTAATTCAGGTTGATGGTGTGTGGTAATGAATGATGCAGCTAGATATTTTCCAGTGAAATTGTAGCACTGGTGTCCTCTTATTCTGATGCCTACTAATAAAGAAAGTGAAATTATATCTACATAGGTTTAGGGTTTTTTCCAGCTACCTTTTTTTGTAAAGCATATACATTTTGATACTGAAAATTGCACCCTGAAAGTAATTTAGAGGATTTTAAACTTCCTGACTAAAGAAGACCCTTCTTCCTATACACCATAATTAATTTAACATACTGGAAACTGTAAAATAGTTTATTTTATTATTTTGGTGTTATTACAGTGTTTCTTTCATGTAGTATTTTTCTTCTGTGGTATCATCCATTTGGCTTTGAATTTGTTTTCTCAGTTTTTCACTCCTTTCAATGGTTAACATAGTTGCTATATTTTATTTTGGGTTCATTGCCCCATTTCACACTTCCTCCTGATTCTCTCAAATGTGAGAGCTAAGTAAGCTGTTTGCTTGTTTTAGCTGAGTTGCAATTTATAGAAAGAAAAGCTGTTCTGTTTAGCAGCAAGCATAGATGTAATAAGTTTTATGGCTGGTATGTAGGAAAGCAAAGCTGGGTTTATGTCATCTTTGTCTAAAACATTTCGGGGCATTGCCACTGTCAGTTGAAATTCAAAACCATCAAAATCCTGTCTTCGGTCTATTCTAATGTAATGTAAGCTTCCACATTGGTGGGATCATGAACGAGAGCTTTGCTATCACAGGATTTGTATGTATGCATAGATTAAATGTTGCCATATGCAAACACCTTACTAGTTTAATATTTAGAAATTTTGATTATTTTGGGTCAGACCATTGGTATTTTAAAGTATGATGCATGTGCTGCATCCTTGAATTTCTCATCTGATGTTACTTAGATTATGAACTTTTCGAATTAAGAAGAAAGGTCATGTGGGTGAATGGAAGATGGTCTTTAAGGAGATCATGTGCTGGTGTACTTGGGTGTATCTTTGTGCTTCATTATTTAAATACATTTTGACAGTAATTACATGTGTATATATGAGGATACAAGTGTGTGGATCACTTAAAGCTTGTTTTTTTTTTCTAGAAAAGTACTTTAAAAGCAGAAGAATAATGATTCTATACTAAATGTTATGATGGATTCCTCCCTGAAGAGTATGGGGAAGAATAGCTTTGAGGGGGGAGGGGGATTTAGTTCTATTTATAACGTGGTAATAAATTTCAGTGTTGGAAGGCTGCTGGGAAGCTGGAGACCTTGTCCTTTGGCTTCATTTGCTTCATTCTTTGTAGAGTCTGTTCCTTTGGGAAATACTTAGGTAATACCATTTATTTAGAGTGTTTGAGGTAACAAAGTAATTCATAGCAGATTGCTTTGATTGAGAACGAGTGCTGCTGCTTTTCATGTTGATATGCTATTAGCAGTGAGATAGTCAGAGACACATAGCTGTTCTTTTACACAGGAATTGATGTCTTAAATGTCTTAGCGCTTGAAGTTGTTCCATGTCACCCTCCCTTACCTCCTCCCAGCTGAGGTTCCACATTCCAGCTGAAAACACCCAACCTTCTCAATAACTCTGAGGAAAATAAAGAGGTCTGTTGTCACTTGTACTTGCTCCAGGGTTGTGAGGGGTTCCAGTTGAGAACAGACTTTGTTGTGTAGCACCTGATACGATCACACCCAAGAGAAAGACCTTGTGCTGAAGAGATTAATTCAAATAGACACGGAGATAGATTAGTGCAAACTGAATTCCTTACTTCTTTTTCTGGAATGTAATGCTGTTCTTCAGCACTCAGACATGACAGCCTTTGTTCTGTGAGTGCAGTCAAGAAGGGGGCTCACCTTGGGGGCTTGCTGATGCTTGAAGAGGGGGGTTGTTCAGGTAGATATGTGTGCATGGAAGATGCAAATGTTAAGAGTTGCTTTAAAATGCTCCTTCAGAAGACCCAAGAGGTAAAGCTAGAGAAGGGTTGTGTAAGTTGTTTCTTCCCCATTGTGGTGGGAGCCCAGCAGCAGGGCTGAGAAACCCTGGGTGTGCAGATGCTGAGCATGAGAATGATCAGTCTAGGCTACCAGGTCATTCTGGACAGGCACATCCTCGCTGCTTGAGATGCGGAAGTGATTGTAATTCTTGTTTTTCGGTCAGCAGAATTACAAACAAATCAATTTCTCTCACCTTCTTCCTTTATTTAAGACTTGATTAATGGTTCCTGGTCTTTTCCTCCATCACCTTTTATAGTTTGGTGGTAGTAGGGAAAGGTGGCCATGCAGGTTTTTACAATTGTCTGGACAGTCCTTGTTGAAGGAAGGTAATTGAGTATATGTGGCTCCAACCGAGTGGTGACATACCTTGAATTGGGGAGGTGTGTGTTGGGGGGTGGCACAGTGTTTCTTTCATTTGTTCAGCTGTTAAAAGCTTCCAGGATGGGCATGCTTTCTGTATTGTGCTGGTCTGCTGTTGTTCACTTGCTGTTGCTGTAAAATTTGCTTTGTACTTTTGTTTCTGCTGAAAGTTCTCAATAAGGTATGCTCATTCACGCCTAAATCATCCTGTCTTTCTGGCCAAAAAGTAATTCTGTATTCTCATAATAAAAAAAAAAAGCGCGTAATAGTCATCTGGGTCATTTGTTAGAGGATGACATCTTAGAGGTCAGGGCAGGCAAAGAGCTGGCTGCTATATTGATTTGGAATGCCACAGAGTATTTCTTGAAGGCTGGAAGTCATTACTTTTACAGACCTGTTATGTCTTATGTGCTCAGCATAAGCTTACTCTTCTGGCCCTTGCAGCATGCTCTCCTGCTGTGGTCCAAATGTTTCAGACCCTGGCTGCATGGCCTTGCTTCCGCCTCGTATCACATGCAGCTGATTCACAGATCTGTGACCTTTCACTGATCTACTGGTGCGTAGTCCAGAGATGTGGGAGGGACAGAGGAGCTCTGTTACTCTTTGGAAAATGTGCTAAAAGAAACCGACTTTCAGTACCAGCTTCATAAAGTAGGCATTCCCTTTCAAAGGGTCTGATTTGCCTTTGGCAGAACAGGCTCACGACTCTGCACAGGCTGTGTTGTGAACCCATGCATAAATGCATGTTTTTTGTGTCAGTAGATGCCTTTTTCCCTGGATGCTGCTTCCAGGGAATGATGTGTTAGACATTTACATGAGACTTCTAAGAACTGGGGACGTTTGCTTTTGTATAAAATCATTTGGGTAAAAGTGCTTTTGAGCTAATCTGGGAAAGAATTGAACAGAGATGTCTTTGCTGCTTATTCAGAAATTACTGAGCTGCCACTTCTTCCGTAGTCTGAATAGAGAGGTAGGGAATAAACTTCAGAGAAAGTTTAAGAAAACAAAGCAGGAGTTTTCAGTGTAACAGGCATAATTCAAGCTGATTATTTCAAAAAATTATGTGAAATTAAGGGTGCTAGTACTGATAGCTTCAGCTTACAATTGTAGATTGTAAAATTACAGTGTTATCTGCATGCACTCTGTATTGCTTTCCATACTTTTAATTTTGTTAACTGGATTTTGCCTTCCTCTGCCTGCTGCTTTTTCCAGACAGTCTTTGAAAGTCAGGAAAAATGCATGTATCTTGTTTTTGTGCTTGAAAAAATTTTCATGTGCCATCTCAGTTGGGGTGACATAAAGATGCTACTGGTTTGGTAATTGCAGACTTCAAGTTATTTCAAGGGTGTGGTGAAACATGAACATTTCAGATAGTGGTCATGGAAAGGGACAAACAGGATTCGGTTTTCTAAAAATAAAAGTCATGTTTTGGTATTATAAGTAATGTACAATCCAGTATTTACAAATAAAGTATATATGTGTGAATAAAGAACTATGTACATACAGGGCAGACCCTGGGTATATATGCTCAGTAGCAACCACTTCCAAACTTCTATCAAGTGTACCAGATCTTAAAGAAATTCATGGCTAACATAATGATTGATATTTTGATACTGTATTCGTCATAGTCCTAAGCACAGAGCAGCAACTCTTGCACTGTATATGGTATTTTTGAAGCCTGTAAATTCCTTTATGTGCTTCAAGGACACTAGAAGTCTTTGAAAGGGGAATTTGGCATGAAACATGATTGTTTGCAAATCCAGCTGATTCATTGCTGAACTTCCATTTTTCATATTGCTAGGCTATTCAGAAAAATCCAGATCCTTTTGAAACTAATTCATTGACAAAATCCAATTTTCATCAGTGCACTTCCATGTAATCTTAGTAACTCTTTTACATGTCTTTTCAATTTGTCTTTCCTGAAATGTTGTTCAATGGAAATGTTAGCACTTAGTATTTTTCTTCCAGGGCTATTATGTTTGCTTATGTAACAATTTTCTCCCTCTCCATCCACAGCAGAATAAAGAAAATTCCCAAATGGAATTCTCTACAGGGATGAGTGCCTTTGGTGCAGAGCTTGAGTGGAGGCCCAAACACTGAGCTGCTATTTTTCTTTTTCAACAGGGGAAAAATGTGTAATGTCTTAGCAGTATTACTTGTACTCTTCCCGTTATTCATGTAATCCCACTGCATTCCATCAAACTAATGTCTTCCAACGAAAATACATGAAGGAAAAAGGAAGGAGTATTTGTAATTATTTTCATTTGTCAAGCAAGCTAGTGCTTGTTCTGTCTTCACTTCTTGCATTTGAAACTGAGTTCTCCATCCTACATCATTGTAGCATTTGAGCTACTCACAGTCTTCGTAGTACTCGTTGCAGCACAGTAAATAATTTTTTTTAATTGCTTTTCTACAGAGAAGTAATTAGGGGTCAAGAAGTTTTTTAAAGTTACGTCTTAAAGAATTTCTCTGTGTATTTCAGTGATTTCAGTGGGCATTAAGATTCTGATAATCTGACTTAAGTTCACTACCAAGCATGGAGCTGCTTCTGCTTTGCTTGATGTGAGCATGGCAAATGGTAATGATGGGTGCCAGGCCTCTAAGCTGTGCTTCATTAGACCACAGAGGTAATCTGTTTGGCAAAGCCAGCTACAAGAGCTCCTCCAGCTTGGGAGGTTTCTGTTGGTCTTTGGGACCTGGAGACATAATTTCCTCCTCTTCCAGATGGTTCAGTGTGACCTGAAGCTGCAGCAATCAGCTGATGTTAAGGGACAACCTTATTACGTATCTCCCTAACAAGATGTACGGCACATATCATTTAAGCAGTGAACCGGCAACAAATTAAATAGTTTTGCTGTTCATGACAGAACCTTAATTAATAAAATCTGACTCCAAGTGAGCAGTTCTGCCCCTAGGCACATCATTGTAATTAGATATTTTAAAGAATCATGGTAATTTTTTTCATGTGTTGTTATTACTGTATTTTTGGTCTTGGGTTTTCATTCTTGCATTCAAGAATCCTGAAGATCTGAGAAGTTAGAGAAAGGAAGGATTACTGTACTGTTGTGTGATAAAGTGTTGCTTACATCATTCTTTCTGTTTGTAACTCACAGGGTTTTTATTTATCCCCTCTGGTTACTTGCTGCTTTATTCCATGCCTGTTGTTGATATTTTTAAAAAGAAACTGAGAGTGAAGTAAAAATTGACTGAGGGATGGATAAACTGTTTCAATAAATGGGTCTGAAGATTTTTGACTTGGCTCTTTTGGGGAGGTCTTGCAAAAAGCCTGGGGCAAGTGCACTAAACCATTGCTACTATCAGGATAGTAGCATTACTCAATCAAATTAAATTAAAATTAATCAAAAAAACCAAACTTGGATGAAAAGGCAGGGATTCCGTAGAGATTTTAAAATACATTTTTTTAAAAACAACATTGTAAAATGAACTTATTTTTAGCTTAATAACAGAAAAACTTTATCACAGAACAACTAGCTTTTGGGGTTCTAATATATTCTATTTTTCAGGTATTCTGTTTTCATGTGGAATGACATTGAAAAATAGTGTAATGTAGTATTGGGGGGAGTATTCTAGCTATAGTATTGTAGGAGTGGTCTAATTGCCATTAGACTATGATAATCACTTTTTATTCTCCAATTGCTTAGATTAGCAATCTATTAATCTTTTTCTAAAGGGAAATCTTACTCTGAAAAGGAAGTGGGCTATATTCAGTGCTGATATTTGCCATTTTTGGTCCTCTGTCTTGTCTATAGTTAATAGTGTTCTTTCTGACAGACTATGCTTTATACGTAAATGTGAGAAGACCCTGGAGACTTAGAGGTGCCAATAAAACGGGTCTTGTCAGATGTGGCAGACAAATTTAGGCTGTAGAAATCAGGTGCATAAATAGTGTTGTTACTGGGAACAGGTAGCGGTGTGCGTGGCTTGTCTGAGTGGTGTTGGCAGGACTCAGCATCTGTTCAGATGTCTTTTCAGGTATGGGCCCCCAAACCAACATCTGACTGGCTGCTATTGCCTTCTATGAATATAAAACTCACTTGTGGTGAAAGTTGCTACTGAAGTCCTAAGAACAGAAATGATGTTCTGAAATGAAGTCATGACTCTTCCAATGTTAGTGTTGAAGCCAAGCATCTGGAACTAGAAATTTGAATGAAATGGGAATGCCAGGAACCCATTTCTTGTTCATATTGCATCAAACTTCAACCCTGCTGTAGTAGTGTAGTAGTTCCAGACATTTGAACTCTGAAATGTTTCAACTTCTGCAGAATATAGAAGGCCCTATTTGTGTTATCTGGAAGTAATAGCAAAGAGAATTGAGCTGATTTCCTACTGATTTTGTGAGTGCATTTTCGAAGTATGATATTTTTGTTTTTGATGTTGATTTGAAAATGTGAACTGTTTAGTGTAGCTTCAGATCAGCTTGTTAGATTAAGCTCTTTATTACACAGCTGTGAGAAGTTTAAATTTAGGTATGTTTCTGCACAGACTTCCAGTACATTTACTGATCTCTCTGCTGGAGGCATGATGGAAAAGATCAGTAATACCTCTATGTACCTACATAGAACAATTGAAATGTTTTCGGTCCATTTTCATTCCACAAGTATTAATAGAAATCTTCTGTCTGTTGTTCCAGTGGGTGCTCACCTTGAATTCTGTGTGCAGTTTTGGGCACCACAACATAAGAATATACAGTTATTAGAGAGCATCCAAAGGCGGGTCACAGGTGAAGGGTCTGGAGGAGAAGTTGTATGAGGAGCAGCTGAGGTCACTTGGTCTGTTCAGCCTGGAGAAGAGGAGACTCAGGGGAGACCTCATTGTGGTCTACAGATTCCTCATGAGGGGAGGTGCAGGGGCTGATACTGATCTCTTCTCTGTGGTGACCATGACAGGACTCGAGGGAATGACATGAAGCTGTGTCAAGGGAGCTTTAGTTTTGATGGTGGGAAAAGTTTCTTTCCCCTGGGGTTTAGGCAAACACTGAAAGGTGCTCTCCGGGGAGGTGGTCACAGCACCAAGCCTGATGGAGTTCTCAGAAACATGGTGTAATTTTTGGGTTTGTGCTGTGCAGGGCCAGGAGCTGCATTCAGTGATCCGTATGAGTCTCTTCCAACTCAGAATATTGTATGATTTGAAGTAGTTACATTCATATATCTATCGTTATATAAGTTCACCTGGTTTTAGTAGCCTATGTAAATTTAAAGTGAATTGCCAGTTATGGTTAAACCATGACAGTGGGAGACTATTTAATACCGGAATAGAATAGATTATCCTGTTAGAGGGTTAAAATTTTTTTTGTAAGGCATAATGGAATGTTTAACCTCTCTATTGGGAAGCATAGCCAGGTGGAGGATGACCGACAAGAAGATGGGACACGGTATATAAAAACATTGGTCCTTTCTTGCAGACCCATTTCTTCTGTTGAGGAATTGGCAGTGCTGTGCAAAAGTGATGTTTTTCTCCAACTGTGCAGTTCAGTGCAAGGTTGATTAATATTCTTCTTGATTTGATTCCTTGAAGAGATAAAGGAATCTGTTTCTCATGCCGGTAATGGTTATGTAGATTGTATATAGCAGGTAAATGCTATAGCATGTGTGTTTACTTCAGGTGGCCTTTCACACTTTAAAACCCAGAAAGTTTTACAGCACGGGTGAAAACCAAACAACATCATATTGTTGTCAGAAACTGGTAGTAGGGAGGAAGGAGAAGATATCAAGGAGCTGTTATGGGAATTTCTTTTTCTACTGCATTGAACTGTTCAGGTAATGAAGATGCTACCTTCTTTCTGTTACTCAGCTGATAAATGTTGACCTCTACAACATGATTCAAAGTTCACAGTGGTTAAAGCAGTCTCATTGTCCTCTATGACCTTTTGGGTCACTGCAGCCAAAAAGGCACTCACTCCTTGCCCTTTCATTTGGGAACTGTGATTTCATGGGGGCTTCCTGTTCCTGTGAGGTGATGGCTCTGAGTTGGCTTAATTCAGAATTGATTACAGAAACAAGTTGAGGCTGTCCGTGCTTTTAGTGCGCTTTTCAGTGCCTATTAAGTGTTTGTCAGGCTTTTTATAGACAGTCTGTGAACTTTAAAAATATAAAATGCTTACATTCAGTATGATGAATGGAGATTTAACTAAACTACTCTTATTAACTGAATGCCTTTAGTATTTATGTAGTATTTTACACTTTTGAAGTGCTATACTGACATTCATTAATTTTCAAAACACTCATGTACTGTACTGTATGTGAGAAACTTGGTGTCTAAATACCCATCAGCAGTTCTGAGAATGTCCCCACAAGGCTATAAAAATGACTGAACAAAGATGTTATAGATTAAAACCCTGTTTAATTTAGTTTAACATAATTTGCTAACCCTAACTTTTGTTCATACAAAACAGTAGATGACGTGCTTGCTCTTAAGACTCTTGGCTCTCCTGGGCATAATGGGACAGTAGTATGCAAGAAATAATTCCATGTTTCTTTGCTTCCTTCCCCCTAAATTATGCTGACTGGTTTCTGCATAAATATATTTAATGTGTTTGTGGTGCCTAGAGAGGGGAATTCTAAGGTGTGAAGTTTATACTTACATTAAAAAACCATAAAACAACAATGTGCTTGATGATAAATCTGTTGATGTGATCAGGGAAAAATAGAGGGTGCATATTCACAACAGCTCACTGTCAGGTGTAGAAGTTTTCTGACCTGCATTTAGGAGCAAGATTTTAGAACTTGCTATCAAGAAATTCTTAGCCAGACTATTACAAAGTGACATAATCCAAAAAGGCAGATTGTTTGAAATTTTGATCACGTGCTTAATAGAGTGCTTAAGATCCTAAGACTGAATGCTGCATTTTAAATTAACACTTGTTCAGAGAGGGAAGAACCTCTAGCACTCAGTCCAGCTATCAACAAGGAAAAAAAAATCATGTAAATTGATTAATTTCTAGATTATTGTGGAATTTAAAAGGAAGTGATTTGGGAAAAAAAAGTTCCAAACGTTTATTGGATGGAATTGTTATTTCTGACAAGGACCATCATATATTTGGACAATTTAATGGGTTTGTATTGAAATTTCATTTCTTTAGCATGGAGAAGTAATTGTTTTATTTATTGTGTAACATTTTTTCCCCCAGTGTGGTTTAGTAATCCTAAATTCTTAAATGGAAATGGGAGAATATAGAAGGCAAGGAAAAAAAATAAAAAAGCTGGCAGAGAAGGAAATGTCTTCTAATCTGATGTAGAACTGAAGAAATGTTAAAAGGTTTGACCAGAGCAGAATAAGTCTGAAGTCTTATGGCAGAAAAAATACTTGAGGCTCACAAACCGTAGTTCTTGAAATTACAGTGTGTAAAGCCAGTTTGCCATTATAGTATTGAATGTTTTTGTGCGTGAAAGCATACTTACAAGAAGAAAATCTATGAATGTTAGATTCCTGATGCTGCTGTAATTTTCTTCCTTTAGATTATCTTTGTTTGGCTAGATGAGTCTTAAAAAAGGAAAATTGGCCAATAACGCATCAATCATATAGAAATACTTCTCTACAGGAATATTTGTCTTGGAATTCCTGAGTTTTTACTTATACTAACCACTTTACCCCAGGAGCTAAAGAGCTTCCAGATACCT
This sequence comes from Melanocharis versteri, assembly GCA_013397845.1. Lineage (NCBI taxonomy): Eukaryota > Metazoa > Chordata > Aves > Passeriformes > Melanocharitidae > Melanocharis > Melanocharis versteri. Next base: position 321,975 of record VZTG01007054.1, read on the forward strand.
AATCATTTGGACTTGTCTCCTGCACGCTATTTTCTAGTGACTGTTAAGTTACTGTACCTTTTCCTAGAAGTCATGGAATTACAGAGTCTTTTAGGTTGAAAAAGATCTCTAAGATCATGGAGTCCAAGACCATCACTAAATCATATCCCTAAGTGCCACATCTACATGGAAATTGGATCTAAGAAAATTGGTAAATATTTTAGTTGTTTGGATTAAAAAAGAAATAATCTCCAGTGAGTTATTTTTATGTAAAACAAGATCTGATTTACTCTTAGAAAGAAGTTGGCAGCTTAGACAGTGTTTATGGCAAAACAAGGAGATGTAATTTTGCATCACAATATCCCTTTGGCAGTGAATTTTGAAGTTCAAAAAGTGGTTTCTGTCATCTGACTATAACCACCCTTCCAAAAGGGCTAAGTGGCTGCTTAAAAGTAAACCACATCACTTTATTGAGAGTGTTGAAAAGTGGTGTTCTCTGTCTTTATGATTCTACCTATTATGTCTGTTTTACTACTACTGGCCCTGCAGAACAGGTACGGTCATGGGAGGCTGAGCTGGTTCATACATCACCTAGAGAATTGCTAATGAAGTTTCAGTTGCCAAATTCTGCCTGCAAATTAGATGCATAGAACAGTTTCACCTTGTTTATGTGGCTATTTAATATTCTGCTTTGCCTTTTAATTTCTAATGAATCTGCTTGCTTCTCCAAAGCCTAACTCTTGTTTTTATGTTTAACTCGAACTGATTGTCCTGTACATTAATTTTCAGTGTTTTGAGCACAGTAGACATACTCCTATGTATGTCTTGTTGTGATCTGTAATGTTTAATACTGCATTATATAAATATCACTGCAGTTGTAATTAGTCCACCAAACTTTCACTCCTAAATCAAAGGTCATGTAAGCATCAAAGGGGAAGAGTTTGATTTGCAGAGCCCTGGTTGATTTTGTAGAGGTAACAGTTGGAGATAGGTAACTTCTTTTTTGTGAGCACATTTGATCTGGATTAGAAGCCTATAAACCCAGAACCAGTCAGTCATTTTCACAGTTGCTTTTCCAAGAGGAAGTGCTCCTTCATTTCTGGTTAAATGATGCAGAATTAAAGAATTGTGACAGATGAGGGAATATATCTGTGTCCAATTATGATTTCCTCTGTTTTATGAATGGGAGCTGTGATTGCAGCCATCAGTGTGGATTAGAACTTCCATTTTGTAGCAGAAAACATGCCATGCCTGAAGACTTGAAAAAGGGACATAAAGGGAGTTGTCATCGATGAGTAGCTGTAAGTTTGTAGAACATGGATTGCTCGAGGCAATAATTAGTTTTTTACCTAATTTCTGTCCCTACTGTTCTCCAGCATGGGAAAACCTAAAGAAGGGCAAGAACAGAGAAAGGTATGTTAGACTGCTTTTAACACTGGTGTTCTAGGACTGGAATCCAGTGACTTCATTGGAGAAATAGGAGCAGACAGAAACTGGCTTCTCTGAATTCTAGTTCTAGCTGAGAGCCTTGCAGTTGCTTCCCATATTGTCTTTCCTTCTCTCAAATTAATCATGAGTTTGATGAAGAGAATAGATGAAGTTTGAGTGATCATTTCTGTGGTCAGGGATGGTATTTCACTGCTCAAGAAAGAGGGTGGAATGAAGCAGTGGCTGGATTTTGCCCTACTCCAGCCTGATGGGAACACAGAAAATTCATTGCATGTGTGCTGTTCTCTAAAAATAAGACTCTCCATTGGAAATACTGTAACAGAAATCTTCTCCCACTTTCTCTCCCTTGCCTGAGCAAATAAAATGAGAACCAAAGTGGTGCTCGGTAGCTCTCTGTTCAGAAGAGCTAAAAGCACCTGGCTTTAGGAAATCAGTTGCAATGCAATAAGGATTTCACTTTTATATGAGGATCTTCTTGATTAATCATAATAAACTCTACAATATGAAGCTTTGCACCATCTTCCTCACTGTAAATCTGTACCTGTAAAAAAGGTTCAAATGTTACTACTGGTAAGTGCGTTGTTGTTTCTTTAGTTGTTGCAGCTTCTCTACTGGAGTATTTCAGAGAAGAGTTAACAGAACTTAAGCGAGGTTTTTTATATTAATGCTAAGTAGACAAGACACTGAAATGGCCATGAAATATGTACCAAAAAAACCTTCTACAATATTATATTTAGAGAGAGATCTTTGTGTATTTGTGAGGGTTTCAGAAATGATGGGGAGACATGCCAATATTTGAATACTTTATTTATTTGAATAATTATATTTATTTTTCCTATAAAACCACTCTCCTAAAGCCAAGGAGTAATTTGTGTATATCAAAGATGAATTTGCTTTGTCTTCTTTCCAGTCACAGATATATTTAGACCTGATCTGAACGGCAGAGAGGAAAAGAGCTCTGCACTTACAAGTTCATTTGTATAGGAGTTTTTACACCACAACGATGAAGTTTTATTTCCCACAACTGAAAAAAACCTCCAACAATCCATGCTTATAATTTTCTAGTAGAAAAAAACCCAGAAACCTAGAACTAAAAAGCCTAATTATAATTAATTGAAAAGGTTTTCTCTAAAAGCTAGTGGCAGTGATTTGCATAAATTCTTATTAAGGTGAATAATATATTTTCTTCAAGATCCATTAAACAAGCTTTAATCAGCTGAGCTTGAAAAACATCACCATGAAACTTTAGTTTAAAAGTAATTACACAGCATCTATTTAGGTTCTGAAAAATTAACAAAAACGTGTCTCAGAGACATCAGCATCCTTCAGAGAGTAAGAAGCCATGTAATAAATACCCAGAGGAAGGGTGGATTGTTGTTCCTGGCTTTAAGTTAATTCCACAAAGGCAAAACATGCCTGGTGGGAAGGAAGCCTGGTAGGCTGTCATATCAGAGTGAGGTTTCTGCAAACTAGTTTTTGTGCTATTTTGATGAAGAGAATATAATAAACTGCAGGTATGCTACAAGAATCAATACTTACCACCTCTGCCTTATGTGGTGAATACCCTACTGCAGGTTTGGCTTTTTGTTTTTCTTCCTTTTTGAACAGTTAAGCTGAGCTGGCCATTAAAACGTTTACTTATGTATGCAACATAAAGATTTGTGTATGTTTCTGTCCTGTTTTAGTTTTCAGGATTAATTCAGACGCAGTCTTTCAGATCACAGGTGCTAACTGATTAGATACATTGTCTTTACCCTGTGTTTAATTAACAACTTTCCTTTCTGAGTTAATCCATTTGATATTAAGAGCTGTGTGGAATTCCGTTTGGAACAACCATTATCTTTTTTTAGCAATCTTTTGGATGCCAGGAAAGGTGGAGTTTCAGCAACTCAGAGTGTCTGCTGTTCTTGGCAATACTTTTCTCTCTTTATTTAAGGCCATAAAGAAAAGAGCACTTTAAAAAAAGTTGCTCTAATGATATTAATATTATTATTATTATTAATAATAATAATTCTTCAGTTTTATTAATTGATATTTATTATTACTGAAAGGTGCACTGAATCCCTTCCTTGGCATTTTGTAAGAAGTCATGCAGAAGCCAAACTGAAAACTTTAGATGCTGGCACTGAACTATCTAAAACAGCAGTTCCTCAATTGCAGTGTATGTATATACACACTTATATAAATTATTGCACATGATTCAAAGTGGTAGTTGACCTGGCTGGGACTGGGACTGCTGGAATTGGTACCTGCCAACCTTTCTTATGGTACCTGTTCAAAGAAAAAATCATCACAATTTTGTCCTATTCTAGTACATTTTCCTTGCTGCTTTCCTTTGTTTGATAACTTTTCTTAATAGTCTGAAATATGGACGTGGGCCATGTATTTTAGAATGGATAAGGATGACTGCTATTAGGAAGTTCTAAAAACTTCATTCTCTTTATTTGGGTCAATTTGACACTTGATGTCTTTGAGAGGTACCTTTTGTGGTAGATAGCAGTATCACCAGCAGACAAAGAGAAAACAGAGCAGTAAGTATAGCTTTTGTTATGTGTGATAACAAGTTTGACACATCTTTCTTCCTGCTCATCATTTGGCATAGCTTTTTTTCCTTGTGAATTTCTCTTATTTGAGAGACCTCAGCTGTAAGGTTGAAATAGGATACTCTGTTGTTTTCTTGTACTATGAAAACTCTCTTCATTAAAAATTACCAAAAATCTTGAAGCTTCTGAATGAAAATGTAGTTCATGATTACTTTTGGGGCTCTGGAGCCCAGAAGGAGAAATTGATTGCATGTTTCTTCAGTAGCAGCGTGCCCCTAAGACTACTGTTATTTTTGAATGTTCAAATATTAATTTGTTTTTGATTTCCCCACATCATTGTGGTGTTCCTGATAATGTGAATTAGCTGTTGCAGCTTCTTTTTCTGACTCTGGAGAAGAAAGGGAAAAAAAGAATTTATTTTATTTATTAAAAAAACCCAGAACCCGAACACCAAAAAAACTAACTCAAAAGACCCAAAAAACCAAGTATGGTGGCCTGAATTACTCTCTTTGTTTTGTGATAATTATCACCATTATTTCTTGTTTTATTATATTGGGCAGTTTGTGTATTTCTTTTGGCTGTGTAAGGGCATTTAGGTTCTTTATTCTACTATTGTAATTAAACAACCCCCAAAATGTTGCTTGACTCATCTGTAGAGGAATATACTCATTAAAATATCTCCAGATAAACTCTGTTGTGATGTTTTTCCCTGTTGCTTCAATTTTCGAAGATTTTACATCATGTCTAAAGTGCTAGTGTTCCAAGGATAACTGGTGTATGCTAAGATTCAGTTGAACAGTTCCTTTAAATATTATGGGAGGTCTACAAGTGATGGGTGGCCCAAAACCCAAAGTCACCATTCTATTCAAATAAACACACAAAGAAAGTATGTGCAAGAACTTTAACTCTTTCAGGAGCTTGGCTGGTTGCCACGCTTCTGACTTAATGGAATGACTGATTTCAGGGTTGCCTGGGGCCATAACCACAAATAAGCATATGTATATCTGAGGTCATTGAAACCAATTTTATTATTTTCAGACTTACTAGAAATAAGTCACCTGGCTTGATTTATACATAAAATTGCAGAATATCAGTCTACAGAAGGGCTGTTTAACTTTCACCTGTTTTGTTGCCCTGTAATATTAAATTAACAGCTGCTTGTGTCTCAAGAAATACTGTTTTATCTTTCTTAGAAGTTGATGTTAAGCATTCACTGTAAGGTTGGGATTTAAGTTGAATGTCTTTATTGAAATAAGTGAAATAAGGTTCATGTTTAGCACTGCTGCAGTTCCCAGTTAGACTGCTGCAGGGGTGGGACTTCCATCTCCCAGCGAGTTTGAAGATGAGATGGTGAGTTTTTGGGTTTCCTGTGGACTCCCAGTGCCTCTTACGAGCCAGAAGCTACCTCTGTTCCACAACAATTTCTACATACTTTTGTCCTAAAAGCCTAGGATGGAGAAGGGGGCAATGAAGTTGATTTGAATGAGGTGTTTATGGCTGATTACATTCCTCATACAGGTAATTTTTTCTAAAACAGTTGGATAGCAATATCTTACTGTCTCAGTATTTCTTTGGATTTCCTTAAAAGAACATAGCAGCCTACACTGAAGTCTTCGCAGGCCTTTGCTGCCGCTTTGTCTTAGTGGATGGTACATATGGGTTGCATAGCTGTGATTATTTATTGGCCATGTCATAATTAATTTCTCAGTGTCTTTCTGTGTACCACAGCATGTGAGGAACCTGGGAAATTTATGATGCATACACAGCACTGTATTACTCCAAACAACTAATTTCCTGTGGTAAGAAATAAATCTTGAATTCCTGATTATTTTGCAGCAAGATCAATGTAGAGCCCCAGAAAGAGAAGCAAGTCTGGTAGTGCAGAAACTGCTTATTCCTTATGCTATTCTAGGTTGATTTTATTATACAGAAATAAATACATCCTGGTGTTTTATATGGCCTAGCAAACTAATTTTCTTCATTAAACTTTCAGTGGCTTACAATGCCAGGGAGACAGTAAACAGGGCTCCTGAACTCTGAAGACGTAACCTTCCTCTAGCTTTGTAGGCAATAGGTATTTGCTTAGTTTGCGTAAAGATTCAGGTGGGCTGTTGCTCTTTGGATAAAAAGGGCATCACATTGCTCTTTCTTAAATGATACATAAAACGTGTTTTATATATCATCATATATCATATCGTACGTCATTATGTATCATATCATATGTCTTCATGCCCTAGCAGGAAAGATTCTCAGTTCAAGCTCAAGCATGTAAAATTTAAGCTACTTCTCTCCAAGGTGAAATTCTGCATTTCTCGTCTTCTCACCTATGGATAGAAGATACTTGAAGAGAATATGTTTGCCGTGTCAACAAATGCAACAACAAAGTACCCACTGTTTTTTTTTTTTTTTTCTTTTTGAAATCTGAAAGTGCCAACTGACCTCTCCAAGGCAGCCTGTTCTCTGATTTGTTTGGGTCAGCTTCATTGCACCGAGTTGCACGTTTTTCTCTTTACCTGTGTTTTCCCCGCCCATGTTTGAAGTTTCTTCTAATTGTGATCTCAAGCACTCTTCCTGCTTTGGCAAGAGGAGCCAAATTATTACTGTTCTTTAGCAGTGCTGGAATTTTGAAAGATAACGTACAATTTCTGTTTTGATAAAATGTTATATGAATTGTGCTTTCACAGACCATTTTTTTTTTGAATGAAGACTACTGAAAGAAACAAACTACTTACTTTTTAAAAGCTTTCATAAACCTTTGTGGGTGATCAGCTTTCCTCTATGGGTCTCTCTAGGCAGAACTTACAGCGGTTGTTGTCTAAAGGCCAGTGTTATGAAATACCATAACCTTTTGTGGCACTTGGGTTTCTCATCTGCCAGGAAAAAATGCAGTCCTCTGTTGTGCTGCTGTCAAGGGTGGTTGTACTTTAATGTTACAGTAGGGCAGTTAGGCCTGGCAGTTAAATACTGGTTTGATCTTCCAGGAGATCTTCAGACCTTCATTTATAGAAGGAAAACTTTAATTTGCAAAGTTAAAGATGCTTGGGGAAAAAGAAACCCAAAAGCACAGAAATCACTAGTGGAGAAGAGTGCAAGCACTTGGCTAGCATAGAACTGGAGAGACTTGAAAATCTGGCATGTTTCAGTTCAAAGCTCCCTGCTTTTGTAGTTCAGCTTAATTTAGCTCTAGTTTTATTGTCAAGAAAGGTTGATCTGTTTTGTGATCCAGATAGTGGCTTCAGTTTACCTGAATTGATGTCTGAGATCCTTTTTGCTAACTGCCTGCCTCCTGATAGCTGTTCTAAAACACAGAAAGGAATGGGGTTTGGTTGTTTTGTTTTTATGCTTGGAAGTCTAAAAAGTGTACAGAAAGGCTATAAAAGCTTAGGCCAATTGCAGTTGATTGTAAAACCTACTGATTTCAGTAGCATAAAGTGTAGGTTATTCCAATACCAATGTGAATTAAAGCTAATGTAGCAGAAATCAGGATTTGATCCTGTGTGTTCTGATAACATAATTCAACTAATTTGTCATTTCCTGCCTTTTTACCTCAATCTTTGACTGCATCCAGTAAAATCCTCAGTAGTAAGTTTGATACAAACTTGCATATAATAGTAACTGTAAAGGACATTTTTATTCCAAAATAACTGTGATTAGTTGTCTTGATGTCACTCCCAAACTGTTGCCTACTAACTGGGTGCTCTAACCAAGCAATTAAGAGAAAATACAATTTATTTTAAACACTGCTATGGTTTCAATTTCTAGTGTTTCACAATTGCTATGGCATGCCACAAAACTTGGTTTAGTCCTGTGAATCCCTGCAGCTTTATAAACTGTTGAGGCACGAAGGTGAAACAAATCAGTAAGTCATTGCAGCCTTTTTCAGAAGGATTCACACTTTCCAAATGAGTGGATGCTATCTGCTCTGTTAAAGTACATTTTTGAAGGGCATCCCACAATGCCCTCTGTAAAGATGTTGAAGAGTACAAAAAATGTAGTTCATTCATAGAATCATAGAATCATTAAAGTTGAAAAAGATCTCCAAGATCAAGTCTAACCTTTGATAAAATACCACCATGCCCACTAAACCTTACCACAGAGTGCCACGTCTACTAATTTTTTTAATACTTCCAAGGATGGTGACTTCACCACTTTCCTGGGGAGCCTGTTTCAGGACTCTGCTGAACAGTCTCTCTATTCACTAGAAGTTGTTACACATCTTCACGTGAACAAATATTATTTTTAATTATCTGGATTGTTTTACTTTTTTGGGCAAATTCAGTTTTCATAAAAATTGGTTTTGACATGAGTCTGTAGCAAGTTCCATTTTTTCCCTGCTAAAAGTATACAATTAGAAGTATGCTTATAGGAATTTGTCTGATGTGTGTATGGCAAAGACTGAAGATGAAGTCTTACTCTGTCACAAATGCTTTCTAGCCAGATTTTAGGCCCTCTATATATTATGTAGGAATTTTGATTAATAGGCATCTGAGAAGGAAAAGTGCTGCACTGTTTTTTAATTTGGAATCCTCTGAGAAGGTACTTAAAATATTTGGCTTGATTCACTGATGAGTAAACTATCATCACAGAGAAATGTAAGCCTCAACTCTATGTTAACATTTCTTGCCACTTTTTTCATCAAGTTAAGCTTGCTTTGCTTTTTCTGTTTCCTCAAGACTATTTCGCTGAAATAGCAGCACGTCATTTGGTTCATGATAGTGTAGCTGAACTTGTAGCTGACACAGAATAAATTTTTGTAATCCTCAGGGAGGATTCCCTTGCCCTCATTATTGTTTAATATATGCCTTTCAATGGGACTGTGACTACAATCACTGTTGACTGCATATCAGGCAAGTTGGTAAACTAGACTAGGAGGATAGTAGTGACTTGGAAGACAAGTGGTATCTGGTTTCTTAGACCAGACTGATTTCAGGAAAGAAAATTTTTAAGCAGAAAGTGCTGTCTAAAAATGGTATCTTTTGTAGCGTGTTAATATGTTTGTGGGCGGTCTTTCAAGTACATTATTGGGCAACTTGTGAGGACAGTTATACTAAAAATGGACAATACTGCAGGAAAAAAATATGCAAGAGTTCTAGGTTCTTGCCATACAAAACAGTCTTTTAAAGCCTTAGCATCAATATTTCTATTGAATTTTCTATTTAATGCTTATTCTGTACGGTATTATTTAAAAAACCCTCAAACCCAAATCCCACCCCACAAATCTGCTGACATGGTATTTTTTGGGTAGGAAAAGTGATACAGGGTGTACAATTGATGTGTGTCAGAACATTAATTTTGTGCATTTATGCATTATATAGCGGGGCTGGAGGGAGGGAAGGGGAGACTTCTTGGGGACGGGAGAATTTTGGGAAAGCACGTGTCTGACAGTTTGTAGTGTGGCACAATCTGAACTTGCAATTCTCTGGATAATTACGGCCAAGGTGGGTCTCTGAATCACTTGATTCTTACAGTGAATAACACAAACATGACAAGGAATAGCTGGTTGTTTTTTTTTTGTGATTGGGTTTTTTCCCCCCTCTCCGCCAATATAGATATTTCTTCAATATGAGTTCTGAAGAAAGTGTGAGGGTTAAATTGACCTCTGTGTATATGCATGCACCAGATTGGTTTCACTGATTAGATTTTGAATAATACTTTTCAGTTAAACCAGTAAAACTAATTTTAGACCAGCCCTTGTTAATGAAGGGTTTTTTTGCTGCTGAAATAAAAGACTTGAAGGAAGAAACTTATGTTCTAAAACCCTGTTGCATTTCTTTATCTGTCATCCCCTCCAAAAAATAAAAAAGGAGAGTGTCTGTATGTTATGTTGTGGTTCAGTGGTTTTTCCTCTGCTCATTATTTCTATATTTGCATGTGTATGTATTTCTGGTTATTCTCTTCAGTGCTTCTCTAGAAATCAAAATCAAAATCAGAACCTAAAAATTCTTTCAGGCTTTAAATTTAGAGTGCACAAGAGTCCTGGGCTTAGGCATAATTCTGTACAATCTCCTCAAACTTTCTGAAAATGCACTATCAAAAAATAGATTAAATGTGGGAAAAAAAGTGTAATTTTTCCAAAATTAAATTGCTGAAGTTCTTTTTCTCCATAGTCTGCCACGTACTGAAAAAAAACAGAGAAGTGAATAGTCATGGGACTGATGTATGGCTGATAAACTCTATTGTGTGGTGCTACAGTATATGTGCCTCTTTTCAGATAATGGCTAAAAATATGTGTGTCTTGGAAAGGCTTTATGTATATTCAGAAGGTGACCTGTCAAAAAAAAGTACTTTAGTATCTTTACTATTAATTTAGGTAAGAAAATCAACTTTTTTTACTCTAATCACTATATTCTCAAGTCTTTAAATATCTGTCCTTGTACTGTTATGAGTTGCTGTATGATGAATGGCAAAAATTATTTATGTTTATTTTTTTCAGGGGGAAGTGGGGAAGTGAAATAATGTAGTGTCATATTGTACTGCAGAACAGTAAATCTAATAAGGTCTGCTGGGCCCACTTTTATAATCTAAAATAGATTTGAAAAGGGCAGAAGGGGTTCCAACTATGAATTCTAACCATGCTTTAGAAGCTAGTATTACATACATATATAAAATAAACAAATTCTGAGTTATTGTCAGGCAGTCGTTTGGCACAGAAGAATGTTTTAAAGAACAACTTCAAATGTATGTTTAAAAGAGTATTTATCAGGTAAAAGCTAAGTATCTTGAAGTTTCAGAACAGAATTAGCAATTTTGTGTTGCATGGTGTAGTTGGGAGTGAAGCTAGTTTATAAAATAGCTGTGAGAACAGCAGAAAGCATTTCCAATTTAGGGATGAAGGTATTTTTCACAGACCTATGGTACATGCTGTGGGGAAGAAACTCAGGGAACAGAGACAAAGACAGGAGTTGTTCTTCTCCTTAAGTTTTCTTCTCCTTAAGTCCTCTTAAGGGGATGCTGATGGTATCCCATTGTTCAGCATATGAAAGTATTAATTTCTACTTTCATTTCCCTCCAGTGTGGTTTTTTTAAAATCTGTGCATGAACAATCAAATAATACTATGCCAGGCAGCTGGAACTAATTAGGGTTTCAAATTTCACATAGTCCATCTTTTAGTGTTTGTTATGTCAGACTAAATCTTAAACTGAGGGGAGTGAGGTGCATTTAGGGTTAATAATAAGGCCGTATTCTTTCCCCATAGGAGGACATACTTAGAAATGGAAAGGCTTATACAATGGAGGAAGAGTTCAAAACCTTTATAGTTAGCTTTTAAAATATTTATGTTCTGGGTGGAAAAAACATTTTAAGGCCATCTCGACCTTCTTGTAATGAAAATGTTTTGAATTTTAGTTACGTAAAGTTTTTGAAGCTCTCTTAGTCAATAAGAAAATCAATAGACGGAGCATACTTCAGTGTAGTTAAAGCAATTCCTAATAGCATTCGGTGTTATATGTAAGCATTGCCACCACTTCCTTCTTTTGAATAACATCCTGCATCTTTAGTTGCAAAATTATGAAGCCTAGAAGCATGCAGCTGATGGGCTGCTGGATCATAGCCAGTTACTGGCAGACAAAGTCAAACCACAGCAGATAAAGTCATTGATGGAAATGAACAAGGAACAAGTTATTGCTTATTTTAAAAGATCAATTTCTTTAAAAGACATTGTGCAGTATAGAAAAATCTTAGAAAGTTTGCCTGTCTTTATATTGTGGTATAAGACCATAACCTTTCTCTGTGATTTTACTTTTTTGTTTTCTTTGGTATTTTTGTTTCTTTGTCTTTATTTTTGGCTGTGGTTGCAATCATCTAAGGGTGTAGTTACAGTTATCTCACTCATCCATCTTTCCAATCTTTATATCTAATTCAGGAAAGTCTCATCCAAGAAAGTTTTATGAGTAAAACACTATTTATAGACCTCTGATTTGTAGCTTCTGTTTGTTCTGGTACTAAACTGAAGTGGGCTGTAGAATTACTGTCATAGTCCGAAATACGGAATTAATATTATCATTTGTTAACATATTTTCCAGATGTCCTGTACTAACTCTGGATAGAGTTAATAGCTTTCACTAGCAATTACATAAGATAGGAAAATTATATTAAAACTATATGTTGTCTTCAGTGTTTGAGCTTCGAGTTCAGATATTTCTATACAGTTAGAAAAGGACAATATTATTGGCAGAAATTAACTAGATACAAAGTTCTAGTAAGCTAATTTCCCTTTTGTGATGTTATGTTTTCCTTTAAATAGTTTAAAATATAGCTTGAACCTAGGTGTTTCCATCAATCTGTTTGGTATGTATAGACCCATTCTCAGAGCCAGCTAGCAGCTCAGGATCCTATATGTCACTTGGCTAGTTGTTGCCAAATATTTCCTTTCTGAAAACAGAAAACAGCTGAATTATTAGATTTTCCTTAGAGATTCACCTAAGAACAAATTTTCTTAAGAGAAACCAGAAGCTGCAACTTGAAACTCAGAGGATGCACAGATTTTGGTCTCCTGCAGGTGTCCCTAGTTGATATACAATATAGGGGTTTGTGGTTTGGGGGTGTTTTTTGGGTGTTGGTTTTTTTGGGGGTGGTGTTTTATTGTTGTTGTTTGCGGTAGGTCTTTTTTTGGTGAAGTGGCATGGGTAAAACTTTACTGCCTGCTGGATTTGGAGCTAAATTCCAGTTTCATGACTGTTGAGAAAGATGAACTTTAATACACAACATGTCAGACATAATTGTCGCCAGAAATCTACCAGAATGGCAAATAGTTCCCTTGAGTGTATAATGAAACATTTAGATGAATGTGTTTTCATGTACTTATGCTTATTACTTTCTTAAGACATCTCTGCATACCAAATAGTATTTTCTGACTCTTACTTTATCCTGTAAATACAGACAATGTATATATATATATATGTATATATAGAGTAGTCTGCAGGCAAGTATGAGAACTTTCTAAAGCATGACAAGCTCTATTTCCCTGCTTTCTGACCACCGCCTGCCTAACAGCCTGTAAGTAGTTTGGAGGATTTACTTAGCTGCTGTATGTTTTGGGGATGTGAAGTTGTTTGTACTCAAAAAAGTAGGCTCTTGGCTGTGTTTTCAGTCTTGTTGTCTATATAAGTAACATATAGTCTTGAAAGCATCCTTAGGGTGTCTCATTAAGATCCATTGTAAAAATACTCTAGGGTGTTTTCCGATTGCTGTTCAAGAACAAAAGCACTAAACTAATACTGTTTAAAAATGACTTTGAGGAAAAACAACGATGAACCTCCATGTTCAACCTTGCCAGTCCATCACTGACTATCTATTTTATGTGAGAGATGTCTGGTCAATGGCTTCCTGCATGCACAGTTGGGAATTCTCCTTTTCCTTTAAAATATGTTTTCTACTTCAAATGCTGATGTTAATTTTCAGCATATGGGGACCATTAGCAATATTCAAGCTGGATATAAGGCTTAACTCGTTAAATCACTTTAGAATGTTGCATCTGTTTTTTTACCCTAGTGTTAACACCTGGATCAGTTTAGCACCAGCACAGAAGTTTAGGACATATAGAGCTGTTAATTTTGAAAACATCTGGAATTTTTTTGTGTGCGTATGCATATATATGTGCATGTGTGAATGGCTGGATCTCTGGCATTTTTAAGTTTGATGTATAAAAGCTTGGTGAGTTGTGCTCAAGGTGTGTACTGACCTGTGACAAATAAGTGATTTATGGCAGGAGGCAGAAGCATTGTTTAAACTGGATTAGAAATGATGATTTTGCCTTTACAATTTTTTTGTCTTTCTTCAGCTTTCTGTTTCTGAAGAACTGATAGCTGAATCTAATTCCTTTCCTTCCCCCAGCCCCCAGCATGTCCATTTGTTGTATACTGAATAAGATGTCCCATTCTCCTGGGGAGGTGTGAAATGAGCAGGCATTGCAAATTGAAGAAAGCAAGTTCCCTGCCTGAGTGTGCAACCCTAATCAGAGGCTGCATGGAAGTAAAATGCCAATTGTGTTGGAATTTTGAAAAACGACTTTCTCAGGTGACCTGCTGCGTTTTAGCGAGAGCAGAATTTGCAGCTCTGGCAAAGAATGATGAGTGCAGTTGGAGAGCTTCTCTTAGGCCCATTAGCAAAATTGGACTTATTTGCCGGACATAACCTCAAGGTAAACTGTGAGTGAAGCGGGAGGCAAGGCTAATAAGGCATTTTGTAATTTCCTTTATCCCAGAGTCTTTTCCAGAGCCAGCAATTAATACTGTTTTCTATCTGCGGAGAGCGAGGGTGGCTGCTAGCACAGGAGGCTTTACTGGAGACATGCTGGCATCGCTACCAGGCCGTGAGGAGGTGTTGCTTTCAGAATTGCGGTTGGAACTGGAGACTAAGCAGGGTTAACAGCTTGGTGCTTCAGTAACTAGAGGAAAAACAGAGCCTTGCCAGAGCCAGGAGCCTGGGCAGCCCAAGTCCTGGGCATTGGGCACTTCCTTGGGGACAAGGACAGGCTGAGATACAGGTCTGGCTCAGCCAGACCCTTGTCAGGGTAGAGCCTGGGGAGCTGAAGATCGGCCCTGCTGAGGTGTTCCTGGGGCAGGCGCTGATGGCCTTGGGACACTCACATGAGGTCCTGGGCAGCATCAGGGGAGCTTCAGAGACCTGGGAGGTCCTGGGACTGTGTGCAGGCTGTGGGAACCTCAGGAGGCTATCAGGGCTCATTAGGGCCCTTTGGGTCCCGATGAGCAATTTAGTACTATTTATTTTTATTATTTTATTTTATTAGATACAGAGCTTGTATTTCTTTCCCCTTCACAGAGATAAACATTTCACTTTGTGTTTTCCTTGCCGGTGCAGTTGGACAGCCAGGTGAGGGATGCAGGTGGGCACAGCTTGGCCGGTTGTGCATGGGCTGCGCTCAGCACACAGACTGTTTGTCTGACCTCAGTGCTCGTGTTACTGAGACTTTGTTCACTTTTACTGAGGCCAAAATGACACGGAGCTGCCTGGCTGTGGTGTCTCAGGTGCTCATATTCCTGCATCCTCCTGCACAGTCGAGTCCAAGGTTGACCAAGTATATTTTTTCTTACATTTATAATGCGAAACAGAGTTTTTGTTGAACTTAAACAATCCAACTGTGTGACACTTGTGCCTTTGCTGTAGCATGTCAAGCTTTGCTCTTGTATTAGACTTTTCTATAATCCCAAAGCATTAGCTAGACTTCTCTTTTCTTACAAATATTTAGTAAAAAATAACCATATGGAAAGAAATTTTAACTTTATTTAAAATCTTGATCTGTAGAAAATACAGCATTTGACCTGACTAAACTCTGAGTAAGCTGGAACTGTCAGCTTCTGTATTTTTCATGCTGATGGGCAGGTACTAGAATTTGTTGCATTTACATGCACAAGAAACTAGGAATATTATATAACTGCCTGCTGAAGTCTGTACCCAAATACAGTTTGATCAATACTGTGTTTTCAGGGCTTCCTTTTGATTTTTTTTTTTGTTGTCTGTTTCTTTCTTTTAATTTTTAATATGGACAGGTCTAAACAGAAAAGGATCAAGGATACATAAAACTTATTGCTAAAGCTGTGAATAAGATTTGACTGAATTAATGCCTTTGGAATGTACACTAGGTTTCTTTATGATAAACAGTTTACTTTTGGTGGGGAAGAGTTCAATATGAGTATCTGCAGCATGAAAACTATCAGCTTAGAGAGAGGGCAAAAGAAGTACTAAAAGCTACCATTTCCTGGGAACAACCTGGGAACTGTCTGGGCTCTTTGTAGAAGAATGCTCTGCCTCGGAGGAGGGTGGTTGTGCTGGCAGTGTTGGTGCCACTTACTTTCTTATTGTTTCCCCAAGAAAAAACACTTTTGCAGTTCAAGGTTTCAGCTCTAAATCCTGACATCTGATAGCCATTCTTAGCCTTTGGGAGCCAGTCGTCTAATATATTATGTTTTTCTCACAGAAAGGACTCTTTCTTGCCTGACACCTGCTTTATTTTTGCCAAATTCCTAGGTTTCTGATAGTGGTCCTGAGAGTTATACTACAAACGGAAATCACAAACAGAGGAATTAGGTTTCAAGAAAGGACTACATGGAAGGACAAGATAAATAATGTGAAAACAAAGATCTTGTTTTCCTCCAGTGTTTTTTTGCGACTCGCCTTAAATGAGAAAAATGTGTGTGGGGTTGGGAAAACAAATACAGGCAACCTGATCCACTGCATAAGCAGAAGTCAAAATGGAAATTTTCAAATATTCTAAAAAGCATCATCAGATCTCTAAAGGATTTAAGCCGACCTCTCTATAACCTCTATGTGCTCAGAGACAAAAGGACATGCTGAGAGGAAGCGTGTCTGAAAGCATTACAGCAGGATGCTCTGGACAATGGAAATGCTGAGCTCTGTGGTATTTGGAGTATTTGCATGGAGATTCTGTGGTGCAGTATATCAGTTTTGAGCGTTTTTCTTCACAGAACAAGACAACATTCCTGAAATGAATACCACAAAAAAAAAAAAAAAAAGGGGATTTGCATACAGGTTCTAAGGAAATGGAGAATGTGAGGGCAGTCTTGGAGTATGAATTAGTCATGCATTTTAAATGCGGGCTTGAGTTTCACACCTTTTTTTTTCCTTCCTCATCTGAATTGAAAAATTGTTAATTATAGGAGGATATTTATTGGTAAGGCTGATAGAGGTTTTGAATAGAGAATGAGATATAAATCATCTCTCTTGTTTAGTATTTTACATAGAAGAGTGTTGAGCTGGCTGGATTCTTAATTACCCTAGTAAAATAAATGCTAAATGAGTTAAGCTCAGTAGTAACAACAATGCATCTTTAAATAATTGCTTAAATACAAGTAACTAATTAAATTCTAGTCATCTTTTTACACTAAGCAGGTCTCACACCTTCTCCCACTGCATAAATTTCAAATGCAAATCTTTGAATTTGTACAAACACTATAGAAGACAGATTTTTACAGTAATGAATTAGACTTAGAGACTGCTAATGGCTGGCACAAGTCCTTGCCAGGGTGGTTGAAAGCATAAATGCTGAAAGCTGCAGCATTTTTTTTCCTAATCAAGTTGAAAGACTTGAATTAATAAGCTAATACAATGTATAATTTTTTTTTCCCCCCATAGTTGTAAATACAGGAAATTTAAAGAGAAAGTATATTTTCATTTGTAAAATATTCTGTTGTCTGTTTTCAGGGTGTTAGCAGAAAATGTTCAGTCAAAATATGTACAAGAGAATTGTGGGAGTGCCCTGTCCAGAAGCAGAAAATTGCACACTCCTACCGACTTCTGTATTTATTGTTTATCCATGTTAGCAAAATCCATTCCAACATCTAAACTAAAATTTCAGTGTAAAAGGCCAGTTGGGGTTTTAGTTCTGAATTACTGGAGGACCCATTGTTTCAACAATAATGTTTGCAAGATTTTCATATTTCTTTTACATTTTAATTATAACTCATCAAATCTTAGCTGATTACTCCTGGGTTAGACTCAGAAGAATGTCACTGAAGGGTGTTTTAATTTAACAGAAACAGCATAAAGTCTGTTTCTAATGTTTTAAAAGCCAATTTATATGGAAATTTTGCTCTAGAAGGAAGTCAATAGATATGTAGTTTTTTAACATCTCCTGTTAAAATTCAAAACTTGAATTGAAGCAGCACTAAAGCAATGCCATTTTTTCTTATAACAGTGTTATTGCATTTTCACAGCTTTTCATTTGTAGCCATTTTCTTCTGTTAAAATGAAGTTTTTATTTGTCTTTTGTAGTCGAGCTATCAAGACAAACCAGGACCTTTTGCCTGAGACGCCGTGGATCCATATCTTCTACAATGACTTTTGGGGGACACTGCTTACTCACAGTGGGAGCCACAAGTCCTACAGACCTCTCTGCACACTTTCCTTCCGCATTAACCATGCCGTTGGGGGAATGGACCCATGGGGCTACCACCTTGTAAACGTCCTCTTACATGCTGCAGTCACAGGCCTTTTCACAAACTTCTCCAGGATTCTGTTTGGCGATGGGTACTGGACCTTGATAGCGGGCCTGCTGTTTGCCTCTCATCCCATCCACACGGAAGCCGTAGCGGGAATCGTGGGGAGGGCAGATATTGGAGCCTGCCTCTTCTTTCTGCTTTCCCTCATGTGTTATGTGAAGCACTGCTCTACCAGAGGTTCCTCACCAAGTACTTGGGGCTGGATCTTGGGAGCAGGGCTGTGTGCAGGATGCAGCATGCTGTGGAAGGAGCAAGGAGTGACTGTTCTGGCCATTTCAGCTGTGTACGATATCTTTGTATTTCATCGACTGAAAATGCATCAGATCATTTCTGCTTTATACAAGGTGAGTCTCCTCTGCTGTAAGCTATTTGTGAGGCACCATTCACTGTTAAACAGGTGCTAAATGAGTTTTTGAGTACACAATAATTCTTAGTAGTGTAGTCAACTCCCAAAAATAAGCACAGATGTTTAATGCTGAAAGAACACTTCAAGAGCTTTAGTACGGTCTTTTTACATTTTGTTTAAGCAATATGTTATTAGCCACTGCTATTACTCAATGCTGGGGATGGTTTTTTTCAATTACTCTTCTTACTTCCAGCAGCTCCCTCATTCTGTTTACCGTCAAACACTGGATAGCCGAGTCGAGCACTGGATATCTGACTGCCTTTTGCAGAGAATTCATTCATGCTCTTATCCTCTTGTATCTTGCAAACTCAGCTTAGGTTGGTCAGGCGTGCAAGTGTGGCAGCTGATATAATCAGCTTTGCTCCTCGAGGCAAACAAAAAACTCTCATTGTTCTAGTTTAACAGAGACGCATAGGACTTGGGTGCATGCCTTTGGGAGGTATTTTTTTCTTCCTCAAGTAGGAGCTATGACTTAAATGTATTATTGCCGTAATAAAATAAGTATTTCCTTTTTTTTAACTTCTTCCCCAAGAACAAACAAGTAAAATAAGCAAACAAACAAGCTTACCAAATCCCCTAGCTTCCCATTCACAAAACTGAGTGTATTTTAGTGGTACTCAGAAACCCCAGTTTCTGGGGGTCTCTAGTCTTTTACAGCAGGTGCTGTACAAATGAGTAAGCTGAGTATATGTAATTTTCTTTTCAGTGAAGTGGCTGTCTTTCAGAAAAATACTGTTTTAACAAAAGGACAAGTGTTTCATATGGACATGTGTTGTCACATTTTTCAGTGAGACGTAGATTGCAAAAATGTATTTTGTTTCATTGCTTTTCTTATTTATCTCAAACACATTTATTTGAAGATTTTGATTTCTCTTCCAAATGGATTGAAAAGAAATTGTATTTTTGATAAAGCAGTGATGATTTCTGTTTGTACAGACATATACCTGTAATATAAAAGGCAAGTAGTAGAGTGAAAAAAACCTTGAAACACCTAGCCACTGGTAGTTTCCTCTTAAATTGCTCTGAGGTGTTGAGTTAGTTATTATGCTCTTTTCTGACAAAATGGAAAAATAATTTCATACACACACACACACACACACACACACATTTGGGTTTTTTTACTCATGTATAATGGCGTATGTAAGACTGTCAGTAGCCAAATGCTATATGGTACATTGTGCACCTAACACTAAGCAGAAACAAACAATAAACTGATTAAGTTGTTGCGTTTTTGGTTTTTTTTTTCCTTTAAGTACATCTGCAACAGCAGGCTTTATACTGAAAGGCACAAAGATGAGGTTTTTTTCAAGTGCTTCGAGGAGTTTAGTTAATAACTCAAGTGTTACCCTTTCCTATGAAATTAAACAGTGGTAAAAACATTCATATGGCAGAAAATTCTGAACATCTAGAAGGCTTTTATTATTGAACACTCATTGCTCAAACCCAAAATCTTTGCAGATGTTTCTGATGAATGTTTAATTGAAAAAAGCTTGTTCTCACCTTTTTCCTCCTTTTCCACACCAGAGTAAAGTTGGTCCAGAAGAGACCTAAGTGACACAGGTGAAACCCAAGCTTCCACATCCTAACTTTTTGAACACAAGGTCTGCCTTCCTAGGTGTGGAGCTCTAAATTTGGATGCCTGGCTTGTGAGGTTTTTTTGCAGTCACCATCAGAGTTGTCTTGGACAGAAAGCTGTTGTCTTTGAAAATTTATTTTTTCATCTGTAATGATAGAAATAATAATCCTGTGTTTTGTAGATTACAGACCTTTGTGGAGATTTGATTTTTGCTGAAGACAGTTTTATGGGGAGAGACTACATTGAATGAACATGTGAATATTTTGATTAATTGGCCAGAAATGCATTTTTTAATTCCCTAAATTACTAGGCTGCATGTTTCTTGCACATATGTTCAGGTTGAGTGCTGCTGGCAATTAGAAAGAATTGTGTCCATGTACCTGTTCCGGAATTTGTTGTGTTTTCCCAGTGTAATATTGATGCCTAAAAGAAGGCTACCTGGAACAGAGGCTGGACAGAGTTAAAGAATAAAATAGATATTTATTGAAAGGCCTTCACAGGACACACCCTNTGAGAGAGGGCAACTTCAGGAGAAAGGGGGGAAAATAAAGACATCAAAAAGGTCAGTCACGGAAAAAGTTATTGTCTTTTGTAGTGCATTGGAGGGCAAAAGTGTAGAATGGAGCCAAGGAAGAAAGGAAGAAAATTTAAAAGTTGGTTAGCTCAAGTCTGTACTACCTAAGTAAGCAGTAAGTGAATGCTTTGTAATGGAGCAGTAGAAAGGTGCTGCTCCTTTCAGTCTACCTAACCTTTAGCTCAGCCCTGTCCAGCTGAGCTAATATAGCTGTTTCCTAGGCTGTGCTGCAAACTGAACTGAGGGGAAATGCAGGTAAAAAAATAACCTTTAAACACCACACCCCTGACCCCAAATATCCTAGATACATCTTTTAGGTGTTATTTTAAACCTGAATCAGTTCAGTTATATTCAGTCCTTGTCATTGCCCTACAAATAGCTGTACTGACAAACAGTGAGAGGAAAGGTACAGTGTGGGCACAGAAACAAAAAATGGAGAGAGGTAGATTTGAGGGAGTGGCTGTTTAGGGACCTGGGCTGGTATGCTGCCAGACTATGTCTTTCAGCTTCCATGACATTTTTCAGAATATACCACTGGGGAAGCGGAGACAAGATTATTTATGTTTAAAGAATAGTAAAACTACTGACCGTCTTCAGGATGGTCAGTAACGGTACAAGCAACATGAAAAATGCTCTAGCTGATGGTAGGATATGGTATTGGGGTGGCAAGCCTATTTTTTTTCCATTGTGTTCTTATCTTTGGGCCAAGTATCCAATGACATAAAATGACGGCTTCTACACAAGACCAGTTATCATGTGCATCCTGATTTGTCTCATTGACCACATGAAAACATCCCAATGCAATTTGAGTAGACTGGCAAGGTAGCTGCGAAGCTGGACCACCAGCAGAGCAGATGAATGCTACCCCTTATTTAGAAGCTGTTTTTGAGGCATCTTAAATTGTAGCCACTTATTAAACTATCCAGCTCTTTTCTCTGTCATCTGTGTATTGGTTATTCAGTAGAACTTGGCTGCTGATTTTTTTTCTTTTGCCAAGTCTTATATTCCTGTCTGTCTGTGATGCTCTCACTCTGGCTGGAAAAGTTGTCAGTCTGGACTGCATTTCATTTGGTTAGCCCTATTTGATTCTGACTGGCTGACAAGAACATATTTACTGTCTTTCAGTGAGAAGATTTTGATGGAATTGTATTTATTGCAGTCATAAATGAGTTGTCAGAAATGAGAGTAATTTAAAAAGTGTTGTTCTACTGGGGCAAAGCATTCCTTATGGAAGTAAGTTAGACTTTTGTTTTATTTTTCAGCGTTCTAGACCTTGAGTCATTTCCAGTGTAAGTTGCATGGCAGGTATGCGGATTGATTGAGTTGTCAGGTGTGATAGGTATCAGATGATTGTACCTGTCAGCAGCTGGACTTGTGCAAGTTAAACCACCAGAGATGTAGGACTGGGAGGGGGGAACTTGAATGTGGGAGAGAGCTGTGATCAAGTTTGTTATTGTAGAAAATATGCAAATACAGAGGCTTAATTGTTTTGTACTTGCAATATTCAGCTTGAGTGCAGAAGCATTAATCAACGGTCTTCTGTTCAATTAATAGTACAATGCTAATACAAACACTTCTGTGCTGCTCTTTTTTCATCTTGTGGGTTTTTAGGTTCTCTTTTGTTTGCTTGGTTGTTTTGTTGTTTTTTTCAGGTGTGAGTAGATCTGAATAACGTTAGCAGTTAAAAAGATGGGGCAAATGCATTTAAAGCTCATTTTTAATATAATGGTAATGATAAAGTATTTATTGCTCTGTAGCTTATGTATACAAACTGCCTTACAGAAATAACTAAACCAGATGTATGTTCTACTAATGTTGCACTGCCACAATACCGTAACATTTTACCAGATCAACATATTGTTAGTACAGGGGCTTTGTTATACTAAAATAAGGAAATGTATCTTTTCCCATCACTTATTTGATTAAAATCTCCCTCCGGGAGGTCTGTCTCACATGTGGAATTAGTTATTGGTGTCTATAGCTTAACATGAACCACAGATTGGATTGCAGGATGCATTATCTAGCCTCCTGTGCTATTATAACAGTATTGGTTTTGTAAAAGGCAATTTTATTGGAGGCTTGTATTTTGTTTAAGGTAATGATGTAAACCTGGGGCCTCCATGGATGACATGGTCAACCACCAAACCAAATTTTATAAAACTTTACTTTCTTTTATGGTCTTGGAACAGTCTTAGTTGTGGATGATATGCTGCTGGGTATTAGATAAAGCTACTGATTTTTGAGAACACTCTAAACTTCAAGTAGGCCACTTTCTGTGTTCTTTTGTCTTTGAAGTTGCTAGTTTTAGAGCTATTGTGCTTTGAAAAGCAATGTCAAAATAAAATGCTTCTCTTGATTTAAATTTGCAGTTTTATCCTTCGCTTCTGAGGAGCTCTAAAGTCTTAGTAATGCAGTAGTTGGTGTTGCTTATTGTTCCTCTCTTCTCCATTTGCCAGTTATGCTATTTTGCAGTAGTGTTTCATCATTATTTAAAATTTAACTGAATGGTTTATTTTCTGCTCATTTCCCACCATGTAAGGAATTTTATTATGCCGAACTTACCCAGAGGTCTTGATATTTTGGCACAACTGATCGGACACCTATTATTTTGTAAGTTATTTCTCTTTTGGGTAGGCATGTTCCAGTCTTGTCTCCATGTCTTTGAAGTATAGTATTTACAGTGTTTAGACCGTTAGGGCAGCAGCTACTCCCTTGAAGGACAGACTTCATCTTTGGAGATATTTAGTAAATATGCTTTTCATAGAGACTGCTTTTATTCCACTTAAAAATAATAAATAACTTACAACTTCAAAACATGACCTCTCATGGGTTCATTTTGTCTAACAAGAGCCACATATTCAAGTGCACTGAGCTGTTAAATATTGCATTTGTGGGCTGGGTAACCCTTAGCATTTCAAGAACTACGGAAGAGACTGGGGGCTCCATCACCAGCTGGAGCCCCATTTATCCCTAGCATCTCTCCTTCTGCAGCAGTCAGCTGGGGGTTAATTTTCCTGTCAGCTTTAAGGCTGTACAAAATGCTGAAAACGGTGAGACGAATGTGCCTGTACATACATTGCTCATATTTGCGGATGAGTCAGCCTGATGCTTTTCTCTTCACTCTGCTGGATGGCAACAGCATGAAGCCTGTGTGGTCTTGACCATTGCTCCCCCTCCCCCCAGCAGATACTTCCTAGACAAAAGAAGCTTTTTCCAATTTACTTCTCCCTTGACAGTTTCAAGAAGCTAATGCTGCTGTTCCCTGTAATTCCCACAGCTCCTTGCTGCTTTTCTGTTTGATCCTGAAATAAGAAAAGCAAGACTGGCTTCCACTATCTTCTCAGAGATATTGATCTCCTGCAGGTCCCTGTGATGTCGGTGGAGTGGTACTGAATTGGACATCAATATGTATAAATAGCTGTTATTTCCTGAAAATATTTTCATGGGGTGATTTAAACCACTGGAACAGATTGCATATGACAGAAATACAGGATCCTAAGGCAAATTTATCAATATTGTATCTTTTTAAAAATGAGGAATCATAAGCTGTCTTGCTGAATGAGCTGACACTAGCATAATATGGATTATATTTTAATACTAAATCTGTAATGTCTTTATTGGAATTGCCACTAAAATCCCCATTACTTTTATCTATCCATTTGAAGTCTACAGTAATGTTTAGGTGCCTGTATTTGAGAATGCCTGTCTAGAATGATGAAAAGGGCGAAGTCCTCTTTAATAAATGAGTAAGTAAATAAAAAAAGAGAGAAGGCTTTTCATATTTACAGGAGAACCTTCAATTTACCAGAGAGGTTTGTTTGCCAGAGAAAGGTTGTTACTGTCTTCAGTCCTGCATAAGATTTATACTGCATGGTAGCATACAAAGTGCTGTGTTGTTCCATTCTTCCCTGTTGTGATTTAACCTCAGCTGGGACCTCAGCCCTACACAGCCTCTTGCTCACTCCCTCCCTGTAGGATGGATAAGGGGAAAACTCAGAGGCTGAAATAAAGGTAGTTTGATAGGTAAAGCAAAAGCGGTGTATGCAAACAAATCAAGGAATTCAATCACTGGTTCCCATGGGCAGGCAGGTGTTCAGCCACATCCAGGAGAGCAGGGCTCTATCACGCGCTGTCGTAACTTGGGAAGACAAACACCATCACCCTGAATATCTGCCCCTTCCTGCTTCTTCCCTCAGCTTTACATGCTGAGCATGATGCCACATGTCTGAAATATCCCTATGGTCACCTGTCCTGGCTGTGCCCCCTCACAGCTCCTTGTTCACCCCCAGCCTTCTCGCTGGTGGAGTGGGGTGAGGGGCAGAAAAGGCCTTGACACTCTGTGAGCACTGCTCAGCAGCAGCTAAAACATCCCTGTGACATCAACGCTGTTTTCAGCACAAACCCCAAACATAGCCCCATTCTATCTAGTCTGGAGAAAATTAACTCTATATCAGACAAAGCCAGCACATTCTCCCTGGCTTAAAAGGGATCTCTTTAAGAGGCACAAGGTAAGAAAGTTTCCACAGGCTTTGCATAGTTTTTGTTAGCACTTATTTTTCATTCTGAGGTTACATGCCAATTACTGACATCAAGAACAGCATGACTTTTTCATGGTGGTTTTTAATTACAGGATATTGGGGGGCTCACCACTTTTGACTCTACAAAACCTTTGCAAATAATATCAATCAGAAAATGCTACTCTCTTAATTTTTAATGTTTTCAAAATATGTAAGGAATCAATTGAAAGCACCAGGCTTATTGCAGTGCCTAACAACTGGGTTTCAGAATATTAGGCATTATTACAGATGTAGGTTTTTCTTCATTGTAGTGATTAGTTAGCTCCCTAATTAAAGAAGCTCTGTAAAACTGTTTTTCCAGAAGCTGACAATTTTCCTGTTTAAAATATCAATATCAAAGGACAGTTAAATTTCATGCTTTTTGGTAGGGTTAGTAAGTTTTTAATACATTTAATATTTAAATATATTTTATGCTGAGATAAGGGGGCTTGGGTACCTGCAAACTTTGAGAGATAAGAAATACATGCAGCTTTGGCCAGTCTTCAGTTTTCCATTTGTTCACTAGCTAGAAAGCCATGTTCCTTTCCCCTCTGGCTCTGCTTCTCCCATGGGTCAGTTGTCCGGGTACTGGCCACAAAATGGGAAAACCACCATACAGTGCTAAAGCTCAGTGTTTTTTTAATGAGTTAAACGTTTCCTGGTGTAATTCCTTTTGTGCAGATTTGCCTCAGGAATTACGCCTTTCTGCTTAAACCTGGTGTAGTGCCGTGGTTAAAATGCATGCATTCATGGTTGTATTCATCAAGTATGGACTGTGTTTGTTAAATGCCACACAGAAAGTTTATACCTGTGCGTGTGTGTTCAGTCAAAAGTACTTTACGTTAGCCTCCTAATGTCGTGTTTAGACACCTAAATGTCCTGGTTTGATGAAGTGCTGAATGCTTGTAGCTCCTGGTGAGCTTTATCTAATGAAGACATTGCACTTGGTCAATCACCGTTAAATAGCAAGCTAAACCTTTTGCTCCCAAAAGTCAGGACATGCAGTAATAGTGTCAGAAGAGAGAAAACCTGGAAGTATGTCCTCAATCAGAATCAAATAGATAAGCAGATGGCTTCTGGATGCTCTGAGTTCTGACTTGCAGCAGTTTGTTACAGCACATTTGGGAAAGACAAGGCTGCTGAGAGTGTGAAGGTCAGGCTCCTGATTTTTTGAGCATCTTAACTGTGGTCGTCTACGTTTCAGCACTGTAGTCCTCTGACAGCATTGCCCGAGTCTATTCAATAGAGCTGCATTCTCAGCTGTGTTCCTAGAGTACTACCCAAGGGAGAGCCCTTCCTGGTACATGAGCATGAGCTCTGATTCCAAACCTCAGAGAACTTGTTTTGAAGGAACAGAACCATACACAAACCCTGAGCCATAAGGGAGACTTTTTTCTGATATTAGATTCAATTTTGAATTTTCTGGCTTATGCTCAGTTTTATTTAAATCATAATGATTACGTACACGCTTTTTCTGAGTGTTTTTGAACATTAACCTGTGTAGACAGTTACAATATTAAAAGGGGGGGAAGTACAAGTGTATGAGATTTACAGTGGAAACAGCCAGTTGTGATAGAAGACAGCAAACACTTTTTGGCATATTTACTGGAGGAACTGAACAATATTTTGTACCTATTGCATGTATTTCTTTTTTCCAGCTGCAATATAGATTAGGTATGGGAATGGAAGGAACCCATGCTTGCAATTTTGTAGCTGTCTTTATGGGTCATTTACTACGAGGTGAATTTTTAGCCTCACTAACCTTGAATGTCACTTATAAAAGAGAAGAATCTCTTGATGCTGTGGATAGTCCTCACTGGGAGAAAGGGAAAACAAAATATGTTTTATTCTTGAGTTTCTAGGAAGCTAATTGAAAATGCGCATGCGGAAATTATGTTAAAATTATCCAGAAGGTTTTGGGGGAAGGGAGAGAGAGTTTTTGTACTTGGCTTTTAAATGCCAGGTAAAACATATGTACCTTTTTATGATCAGAATGGTAAGACTTTCAAACACATACACAGATTTTTTTTTTGTGGCTGTAGATTTGATTAGGTTGTGCAAAAGTCAGAGCTTCTGTGACATTTAATCACCAAAATCTTGTTTTTCTCCTTGACAATAAAATATGGAAATAAATTCCCATAGCAACAAAGTCTTTAAAGTGAGTGTAGGGACATATTGAGTTAATAAAGGCAATGAGGGAGCAAGGGAAAAGACAGGGTAGAATTGTATTGACTCTCTGTAAATTCTTCCTCTCCCAGAAAACAGGACTTCGGGGGTTATGGATAAATTTTTTGCATGTTTTAGTCTGCATGTTTAAAAGTATCCTAGGCAGCTTGTACTGCTGTAGAGTACAATGGAGGTTGCATCAACAGCCATTTAGTAGGGATTCTGAGATTATGGTTTATTCTTAAAACATATGTTTATTATAGTTCTATCTCCATACTTGGAAACTTTTCTCCTTTAAACGTTGTTGGAAGTAGCAAAACATCAGCACAAAATAGCTCTCACAAGTTTTAAAACAGAAGAAATGCCAATTTTTTAAACTTTAACTCTTGCTTCTTTGGACTACTTCATATGTAGCATTTTTGTCTGTTTGTAATTTGAAATCTGTGGAAAGTCAGCATTAGCAAACTTGTAGAGTGATTTTTCTTTGTTTGTTTGTTTAAACAATTACATTTTTACCTTCTCTGATGTGAGCTGTTAGACAAGAACTTGACAGTTTGTGGGTAATTCTGGTTGAGAATATGGATTGAAAAATACCAGGTTCCATGATTATGCAATTCTGTTTAGTTACAAAGAAAATCCCAAGGATAATTTCTTCCAGAACAAAAATTATCAAACCGTGTATCTTCATCTCAGTTTTAAACCCCTTTCAGGTAGAAGGTACCTGAAAAATACATATTTTTACCTTGCTTTCTTTGCACCTCCTCTGATCTCTTACTGATTCACATGCATATAATACCATACCAACCCAACCCTCCCCACACCAAGCTAGAAAAGAAAAAAAAATCTCCCAAAAAATAAAATTAAAAAATTCCCTCAAAACAAACAAAACACCCCCAACCACAGCTCTTCCATGTATCTTTGTTCTGCTAGTGACATTTTGCTTGGAAGAGCACAATTAATTATTTCAATCAACTTCTGTAAAAGCTGATTAATTTAAGGGACCTTGGTACAGACTGCAAAAATGGATTTAAAGGCAAGGTAAGTGGGTAGGGTCCTATGTCCTGGCTGCAGTTGTGGCAGATTACTTGATATCTATAATCCCACTCTTTACCAGCAGTTATGCTTTAGGTACTATATGTAACCCAAATTTTGGAAAAAGGAAAAAAAAAGATAAGCAAGCACAATTAATATCGGTTTATACTTTAGTTATTGGTTTGATAGCTCTGTGTTGATGTATTTTGAAGATGTGGTTTCTAAATGCAACTTCGATAGATTTAAAAAAGGTGTGTTGTTTAATTTTAGATGATAAAATTGTTTGCACTCCATCATAGACCACCATATATATGGTACTGTATTAGCTGCAGATCCTATTAAATAAGCATTTCTGCCTCGGCACTGCCCTGCTCATGGTATGGCATGTTGTCAGCAATCTGTAGTTGCACAGTAGTGAAAAAGGTTGATGTGTCCTTGTGCTCTCAGGTTGATCTCCAAGGCTCTGAAATACCCAGATGGCTCCTCTGTGCTCTGATAATTACCCTGGCATCATCAGGTGAAATACTGAAGATGCAGGTGTCAGTGTAGCTTCTTCACTGTTAGCTGCCTTACTCATATTTGTGACTGCAAATGTACATCCAGTAAGGAGGTGGTATGTCTATGTGACAGCTGCATGGCATAGATACCTCCTTCAGTTATAGCCTGGTTTTCTACTGGAGATGAATTCAGTCTGAAACTAAAACCTTACTCTGAAGCAGCAGAGATTTATTAGTAGGTTTATTAATGAAGACAGTGCTCTTTGACTTAGTCCTTATTGCTCAGTGTTTTTAGCTTCAGGTCTAAACCAATCCTAATTAAAATGTTTGGTTTTCTCCCTGTGATATTTAGAATGAAAGAATTTCATTGCCTGCTTAAGTCCAACTCTTTGGACTATATGCTGAAATTATAAAGAAAAAAGGGAAGAAATTAGTAAAGGTGGAAAAAAAGTGCATTATTTGGAAAGTTGAGTGTATGAAAATTTGGAAACCTATACAGGTCAAATATCTCTATATTAATCAGCAGAATTGTTCTCATCAGCCAGATGATGTAGCTCCTTTCCTCTGTCCTTATTGTACACCATGTTTGTACTTTTTCTTGTAAGTTTTGGCAGAGTAATGAAAAGTGAAATTTTATAAAATCTTTTTTGATATGTGACCTTCCATTCCATGGCATTGGTGGTTAGCAACCAACGTACTGCCTCAGTGGGCTAATAAATTCATGTTTTAATACAGTTACTTGTTTTGCTTGTGGTGTAGCAGACAGCTTCAAACCCTCAGGGAGAGCTTTATAAGTTCGTCTGTCAGGTGCTCTGCTTTGCTATTTCATCCTCTGGGCATGGTTACAGTATTTTGATTAAATGTTATATTACTGTGATACACAAATAATTTTAAGTGCTAATATTTTTTCTTAAAAAAGGTATTTAAAAGATCCCCAAATGTGCATGTCTGAAAATGCAGGCTTAACCTTTTTGTGAGTCCCAAAGCCATACTGCTTTGCATGAACAGACTTCTTCCAAGCCTGTCAACATGAAGAGGTGCAGCAAAATGGCTCCAAAATTTTCCAACTAGAAATACTAGAAGTCTTTTTTTAAGGAATCTAAATTTTCTGTGCATTAAAGGAAATAAGTAATTTTTTCCCCATTTTTTCTCCCTGTTGATACTGTCAGTAGCTGCAGAAATTTAAGTCTATCGTGTTTTCTATACATAGTTTTTTTGGTAAGCTGATATATTCTGCCAGTAGCTGGCTGGTACAGCCAATGCAGAAATACAAACTCCTCGTGAAAGCCTACTTATGTGTAAGGTGCCCTGGCAGCCAGGAGAGCCAACCCTGTCCTGGGAGGCATCAGGCACAGCATCGCCAGCCGAGCAAGGGAGGGGATTGTCCTGCTCTGCTCTGCACTAGGGCAGCCTCACCTCGAGTGCTGGGGGCAGTTTTGGGTGCTCCAATGTAAGAAAGGTCTTGAAGTGTTAGAGAACATCCGAAGGATGGCAACAAAGATGATGAAGAGCCTTGAGCGAAGCTGTATGGGGAGGGGCTGAGGTCACTTGGTCTCTTCAGCCTGGAGAAGAGAGACTGAGGACAGACCTCATTGCATTCTGCAACTTCCTCATGAGGGGAAGAGGAGGGGCAGACACTGATCTCTTCTCTCTGGTGCCCAGTGACAGGACGCGAGGGAATGGCCTGAAGTTGTGTCAGGGGAGGTTTAGGTTGAACATCAGGGGAAGGTTTTTCACCCAGAGGATGGTTGGGCACTGGAACAGGCTCCCCAGGGAAGTAGTCACAGCACCAAGCCTGACAGAGTCCAAGAAGCATTTGGACAGGCACATGCTGTGATTCTTGAGGATGATTCTGTGCAGGGCTAAGAGGTGATCATAATGCTTGTGGGTCCCTTCCCATATGTGGGTCCCCACAGCATATTTTGTGGTTCTGTATGTTGTCCTTTTACTAGAACGGAAGATCTGAAAAGGGTGGGCTTGCTTTTTTTTCTTTTTTTCGGTTTTGACATACTAGATTCAACCCCTGTGCCTCTTTGCACCTTGCCCATCTGCTGCAATTTTTATGCTGTCAAATGTTTCTTTAATAGGTGCTCTGTTGAGCTCAAATACACATTTGGAACTGGAAGGGGGACCTAATTTTAATGATGTGCAATTTCGAAGTGGCTTTAAGAAATCAGAGTGATTTGCTTCTGAGAAATTGTAATCTAAAGCTAATGATCACAGATGTTCACTCAGCTATAAGAAATAATTACCATACCTAAAGTCAGGATACAGCTTTGCCCTTCCTATCTTGTACTTAATGTTTCAAAGTATTGCTAACTTACACTGTTAGCTGTTACTTCAGAAGACTGCCCTTGGGATTGCATTAAAGAGGGTTTATAGTCCTGTATTTTATGCGGATATATGCAACCATTTAGGAACTACTAGCAAAAATTGATTAGAAATATGGATATGAAAATTTGTTTGAAGAAAGTGCTAGTTAATGCAGGGGATTTGTTTGAAAAAAGGATAACTGTGTATATGAATTTTGGGTGGTGGTGTTGCAAAATACCAACCAGATGTTAGGAGAGGAGTAATTTGAAGATACCAATTGTGAAGGTGTGTCCTGCCATATCTTCCTAAAGACGAGGATCAGTGAATTCAACCTGAATGTCTGTTTGCTGTGGTAGGAGAGAAACTGTCATTGAAATAGATTCTGTGGGCTGTGTCATTCTGCCATAATGCAAGAATGAAATTATTTCTTGGTATATAACATTTTAATATTTAAAAGCCAAAACTTTTTTTCAGAATTTTCTCCAAGTGAGATAATTATGGGTAAAAGAAGTTAGAAACCAGACAAAAGTAGCATTAAATCATGGGCTAGATGCTATTTTTTTTTTTGATAAGGGAAACCAGAAAACAAAATATGCAAGTTTAGCATGATGATGACTGTTAATTTATAAATAATTGAATAATATTAATATAATACTTGAAGGGACTTTTTTTCTTGTTCTCTAGCAAGGAATGAACCTCTTATACCGGTTTGTGGGAATATTCCTTCAAAAAGTAAGATGAAAGCCTTTTATATGGTGTGAGCAGAGCCAGATTGGAAAAGTTTATTATCAGGAGGAAAAAATAAATAGATAAATTGTGGAAGAGGAATGTGTTCCTAATTCACAGTCTGGTATCTTAAGATCTTGTCTTTACCTTCATGCTTTGTCAGAAGAAACATGTCCTATAAAAATATGAATCTTAAGGAAAGAGAGGTGAAAATACAAGTTAGCTGTAGAAGCTTATTGGCAAGATATGTCAGTCCAGACTCTGTCATAAACATACAGTAGATCAGACCAAGATGTGAACAAGACTTATTTTATTAGTTTCTGCAAAATAGCCCTTTGCTTTAGGAGAGCAATGCAGACCAAACCTAAAAATAATTAATTTAAATGTGCCAAGACTGTAAATTTGCTGTAGAAGGCTTTCTTGGGAAAGTCAAAACCCAATTGCTCTCATGTTAGCTCTGTACTGTCCCAAGTACCCAACTCTTTATTCTTGTTTTAGTGTGGTCAATGATAACCTGAAGGCAAAAAGTTTAAAGTCTTATCTAAATATATAACCTTTAAAATCCCAGCAAGGAAATGAAGTAGGAAAAATCGCTGAACCTGAACGACCACATATGAACTGCCCACATATCTCTATCAACCATGTGAAGAGTTACTTTGTCAGTAAGTTTGCACAGTATGTATGTTGCTCTCTAGGTCTAGTAGAGTGTCTTATTAGAAAAAAGGATTTTGAAATGTGTATTTGACCAATCTTACTTTATACTGTCAACTATTATTTAAGGAAATGTTAACAACTGATTAGAACGCCTGGACAACTGAGTGACAGCAGATTTTTTTTTTAGTTCAGGGGATAAGCTGAAGAACTTTCAGCATATTTTAATGTTTTATTGTTTATCTCTGGATATTACCAACCTCTCAGAAAGTTATGCTGTCGTGTCTCTCTCTTGTCAAGTAAATCTTCATAAAAATATGTGTGAAGCACCAGGAGGTTCTCACTTGCTCCACCTGTCAATCCTAAAAAGGAAAATATCATCCCTCAAAATTAGTGAATGTTATTATACATTTTTACAGAAAGCTGGAGTCTCCTGTCTTCTGTTTCATGAACTGCATTTTGTATAATACCACTTTAAAACTAAGCTTGTCAGTCTGAAGGTAACATCATTAATGAAAGCTGATCAGTCACTATATTTATAATGCAGTCTTCAGACCCCAGGGCACTTCTCAATTAGTAAGCAAGAGTAAAGCTTGTTGAGATCTGCATCACTGAGATAGCTTAAGAAAAACTCAGTGGGGAAAGATAAGCTAACAGTTCTAGTGTCTAATCCGTAAGTGCACGCATGACTGCTGGTAGCACATTTTGGGCATGAACCCGGAAAGTACCATCCTGTCAGCCTAGCACTGTAAGGGGTACCAGGATGTCTGTCACAATCACTGGGGGCTCCAGGAACCAAGGGAATGGACTGGTTCAGCAGCATAATTCCTTGTGTGGAGGGGCCAAGGGACAACACATTTTGGAGCTGGCTTCAAAGAACCAAAGACCTGATGCCAAGTATTGGAAGTAGATAATTTGTTATGAATCAGAGAAATAGAAATACATCAAACCCCATGTCTGGCAATTACAGGTGATTAGAATAAGTGTGTTTCCTCCTGAGTATCTTCCTTTCTAATTCTTCAAGTTCTATTTTGTACTCTAGAAGGAATTTAATTTCAAAACTCTTCCTGATAAAACTTGAAACTTGGCATTATTAGACATCTCAGTGTTAAGTTCTCCCTACCTATTAAAAAAAATAACACTTTTAATGCTTTCCTCCCAGTATCCTCCTAAAGTGGCCTCGACAAACAGATGTTAGTTCCAAACTTACTTCTAGAATTTATAGCCTAGGTATAAACATAGTTTAGGTCAAAATTTAGCACAGAGCATAAAGTGATGAAAAATAGGTTTGGTATTCCTGAACTGTAGATAAAACTTGCTAATTTTCTATCTCACAGAAGATCTTTATCAAGTTAACAATCTCTGGATGGTGTTGTCTCACAAACTAGTTTTAGAGTAAGCTTATTTTAAAAGACACGCAGATTGCATTAATATGCTTGGAATTTATGTCCACATTTCTACTTATTTACTTTAATGTCCATCAGTCAAGGAGAAGCCAATTTGACAGAGGAACAATGTTCTCAAAGGTGAAACACACTTACATGCTTCGTTAAAATGGTAATAGGAATAGAGAAGAGACAAGTTTCCCTTAGAGAAAAATAATTCAGGAGCATCTTTTTAGATACTGAAAATCCAAGCAGCAGCAATGCATTCTGAATTCTGTGTCAGGCATGAAGTCTCTTGCCATGGTATGTGCATTCAGGGGAAAGCAGGCTTCATTAATGCTGATGTTTGCAAACTAATTGTGTGTAGATGGCTTACAATTTTTTGTTTGTTTCTTTCACGCTCCTCCAGAAATACATAAGCTTTATGCTGATACATATTCCTATTCTCCAAGGGCAGAAGTAGGTAGAAGTAGGGAGGTATTCTGTTGGAACATCTGAATTGAAAACAAAATTTTCTTTCAGTCCTCATCACTGATACGCAAAACCTTCCTCATTCAAAATATTCAGAAACAAATAACAGAATAGGATGTGTCAGAAGGTGTGTTTTCAGTCTGGTTTGTTTTTTTTTTAATTTTTAAAGACAATGCTCGAAACCAATTGCTACGAAACTAGTCATCTCCATATAGACCTTTGCTCACTATGGCCCAAGTCATGTTATATTCTCTTACAATTTTGCTTTCTCTTGCTTTTGCGTGGGAATTCCAAACCAATAGTTGATGTACAGTTTTGGGGAAAGTTTGAATCCTATGCATGTACATGAAAGTTCATTTTATACAGTATGAAGAGAAACGCTCATCAATTAGCTGAAAGATTCTCCAGTTTGTGGCCAAAGTTTTAAATACTTACAGGAGCTATTAAAAAATATTCTTTAGGTTTTCTAGTATTTATGAATCACTATCAAGGAGTGATACTTGATCTTTTGTTTGACACAGAGCCACTTAATCCTTTGGTTTTGCCAGTCTGCTTAAAAATGTTACCAAGATGATAATTAGCAATTGGTTTTCCCCCTCTTTTTTCCTTTCTTTGTAATATTTAAGACAGAATATTCTCTGTGGCTAGTTGATCAAAGTTCTCAATCCCTTATATGTTTTCTAAGCGACTTCAGAGCTTTCAAAGAAAATTTGTTTCTTTTTGCTTTGAAAATAAAATAATTGGCTGTAGTTGCAGGAAACCCTTATTGAAAATGGTTAGCAGTTTTTAAAATGCTTTAATATTTTAAAATAATATATTTCATTTTGCTTTGTTTTCTTAGTAGTTATAGAAGCTTTTGTCAATTCTAGAAAATGTGATGAGGAAAGGGCAAAATAACGTGACTACTGTTCTTGAAGCTGGTTATCATAGAAATTTACCAGAAAAAGGAATGTTTATCTCACAGGGCAATGCTTCAAAGTTTAGATTTTCCCCTGAGGAATCTGACAGTATTTGTCTTTTACCCTCTCTGCTTTTGTATCTCTGTTAAAATACTTTCCATGTGCTGTGTTTACCAACATTCATTAAACTGCTGTGGCAAGATGAGAAGGATTTTTGAGAATGTCAGGTTCTGTCAGCTTCTACCATTGACCCATTATTACCATAGACAAGTTCATTATTCTGTCTAGGTTCTTTTTCTGTGGATTAGGAATTATAATAGTAGACTGTTTCCATGATTTCCACAAGTAGCTGTCCTCTAAAAAGCTTAATTTCTATAGGCTGGTTTGCTATAAGTTTATTGATACACTTTTGGAAGTAGTACAGTTAAACAGCTCATGAGAGTTCAGGGTGAGAAATAGAAAGGAATGGGATTGTCTGTAAATGGCATTTATGGTACAAATTCCTCTTCCTTAAAGGACGCACTCTGTTTGGTTTCAGGTTTCAAGTATGAATGGAGTCCTTTTATAAAGTTTTTAAGAGACCAGCAATTTTAGGAGACATCTCTTTTGTCTGTGAGATTCCTTTACTGAGAAATTTTCCACATAGGACTTAATCAGAAAAAAAGATATATGGAATATTCGGTCTTAAAATATTGAAGATTAATTTGTGTCAGGAAAAGGCCCGGTGTTGGAAGAATTTCAGAATATGATAATTTTGTCTAGTGGTAAAATGGAAACTTTTCAATTTGTAATTTTACACTCCAAATTAAACTCCATTATAAGAGTTGTTTAGTAATTTTTCTCATCTACCTCTCTTTCAGATTGCATTAAGCCTTCATTCCTTCAAGGGAAATGCCAATTAAACTAAGTGGTAGATCTTCCCCTTCTTTTATGTAGGTTAACTTTATCAGACCTTAATCAGTTTTGTCAAATTGTATAATTTACAATAACCACGAAGAAAGCAGTGTAAAGACTGGAAATACCTTAGTCTTTAGAGAAATGTGATTTGCATATATGTCTCATAGTTTTTTGGAGCAACTGTGCTGTTCAGTGGTAAGTTTCTTCATTCACGCTTATCTGCTGCACTGGCCACCGTAGCATTATGAAAACCTGTTCTATCTCCATACTTCTGTCAACAGGTCTTGCAGTTACTCATCAACAGTTCACTCTGTGCTGCAGCTAGTTTGGCACAACGGAGGTTTTCCCTTAAAGAGGTGGCTGTTTCCCACCTGTACAGGTCCTTACCGGTCTGCAAGTCTGGGGCCTCACGTGGGCCACGTTTGCCTATTGTGCCAGATGTGTAATCCATTAGGAACTTGCACTTCAACACTTCACACGTACTTAACAAAAGATTTCTATAAAATAGTGTGGCTGTTGGCCACCTGAGACAAGGCAAAAATCCAAGGAGGTGCCCAAAGCAAAAGGTCAGATTCCACAAATTTGCCCAGTGCCTCCCCTGCTGCTTCCCTCCTCCTGCTCTCTGTATGAGTCCTGCACCTGATAAAGCACCACCCAGCATTTCCCAGCAGGGGTCATGAATCCTGAAAGCCTATCAGGATATGATTGACAACTTGATGGAAGTGCCTCAGCTCAGCCATGATGGCCAAACCAGGCAGAATTCCCATTAGACATATTTATCTAGGAATTAATGCAATTACTTTAATCTGCTGGACAAGTTGTCTAATCTCATAGGTCAACAGAGAAGAAGGTGTCTTTAAGAATCTCAGTATTGGCAATGGAGTTAACATGTACTCGTGGTTTTCAATCATTGTGGAAAAATTGTGCGGGGTCAGATGATCACTTTCTAAGTAATTTCTGAAATTTGTTAATCTTCTCTAGGTTTTCACACAAGACTGTGTTTAACATGTACAAAGTGCTTGTTATATGATGTAGAAAAAAGGTCTTCCTTTGCTTTAAGTTATTCATGAAAGTATTCCTCAATAGTGGGGTCCTGCAATAAATTTTTAGATGACAGCAACATTTTGTACAAACACTTTCTAGTTGCCCAGTGGCTGTACAAAGTAGGATCCAAGATGGACATGAGAAGGTTAAAAAAAGCTAAGCTAATTCCTAAAAGAGGCTTTACATTCCCGGATATATATATGTTGCACTTTTCAGGCTTATATTCCTATTATAACTTTGTTTCCAGGGTAAAGTATTATGTGAGTTGTCTATGAACAGTGCTCTGTGGCCAAGTACCATGTGCGCATCTCTGGCTAGCTATAAAGATGGACTCAGCACTGTCCCAGAAGGCTTGGCTTGGGAGAACAACTGGCTGGTCATGGAGAGATGCTGCTTTGCAAAGTACAACTCTTGTGGACATTCAGTAACTTTCGGTGTTTTCATATCAAGCATATGCTGACTGTACCAAATTTCTCTTTGTGTTCTTCACTGTGTGTTTTATTTTCTAGATGCAGTGGAGGGGCGTGGGGTAACTTTGAGATCAGTTATATGTGAATGATTGGGACTGTTCTCATTTTTCAGTTGCTCACATCCTCATAATATCTTGTTATTTTATGGGCAGTACTGTTGGAAAGGCATGGTTACGGCTGTGAAAACAGCAATTAGGCATATCTAGTAACGCTTTTTTTGTCAGTCTCTTTACAGTTCAGATGTACAGACCAGCAAAGGCTTAGGGGAAACTTTTGACTTCAGATAACATAAAGACGATTAGCCAACCAAAAATATCTTCAAGTAGCTTCCTTCATTCTTCATTTGTTTATCCACCCCAAAAGCTAAGCTTGGATTTCTCAAAGCTGTTTTAACCCTCTTTAGACTCTGCTGGAAACTTTCAGGCTTATCCCTA
Source organism: Melanocharis versteri (assembly GCA_013397845.1). Lineage (NCBI taxonomy): Eukaryota > Metazoa > Chordata > Aves > Passeriformes > Melanocharitidae > Melanocharis > Melanocharis versteri. Next base: position 360,020 of record VZTG01007054.1, read on the forward strand.
AGCAGTTAATGTTAATGAAACAATGAAGGTTGTTAATTCACTAGAGGAAATTAGTTTGTTTAAGCTGATGGTTTTTGCCAGTTGGAAACTGTCATGGTCAGCTAAAGAACAGTTCTTTTATTCAGCTGAATAAATTTACAATTGCAATGGTAAAAAACCCCAAACCAAACCACAACGCTCCAAATCAATGAAAAAAAATGTAGTCTCTTTAGGTGTTGTGGAGATTGTATGCCTGGCAGAATGGGAGAGCTCTTAAGTTATTCTTGCAGTTTATCCGGCCAAGTCCCTGCCAAATCACTGTATGTGTGTTCTCTGCCTTCAGTGTCTGAAATTGTTCTTCAGTCTAAAATAGAATAGTCTATCAAAAATGTCACTGCACTGAACACCTCATCTTTAGTCCACTTACCAGCCCAGTTTTTGTCAGGGAGAGTTGTTTCTCTGTCTCATCCATGCCTTGCAAAACTCCTTCTGCCTTGTCATGCTTACTGCTGCCCTGTCCTGCCTTTCCCTTACTCCTTGCCAGTCTGCAGACACAAGAGCTGTCCCAGCTGGGTGCTAAAGAGGGAGTTCCAGTTGGGACAGCTGGTGGGAAGGGTGAGGAGAGAAGAGGGGTCTGTATTGCTCTGAGAATCAAAGTGGACAGGGGTGGAAGAGCTGGGACTGACACAGGAGGGTGTTTAGGGAAAGAGCAGTTTGATGGAGCAAGCTCTTGGATGCTGCTTTTGCTCAACTGGAAGAAGCACAACAGGTCTCAGGAGCAAGTTTGTGTACTTTGTCTTAATCCCACCCATGTTTTGTTCAGTGAAATTTCTTATTTTTCCAGATATCCTTCCTGAAAAGTTTTGCAGTGCCCTTTGAGAAACCTGTTAAGCTACTGGTAGAAAGTTTTGCTAGGTATGTGAAGGAAAATTAATTAAATGTTATAAAAAAAGAACATAGGATTAAAAGGGTTACTTAATTGCAGAATTATCTAGTACCTATATTTGATCTTGGTACAATGATCCCCAGCTTGGTGCTTTTGCAACTTTGCAACTTCTTGGTGGGTTTTTTTTGTTAGTTAGTTTTTCACTTCACTAACAGCGTTTTGGAATTGCTGTTGGTTTTTTTCCTGAGCATATTCATTTTGCATGCTCTCACAGTCTGCAATCCAAAATGCAGTTACTGTGCAGAGGAAAACAAGCATATTTTGGTTATAGATTTATTCTTTTCTGAGATTTTCAATGGCATAACTTAGCGATATATCCTGGCTATTTTGGTAGTTCTAAAGAGGTTTGAAAGGTACACTTTCAAGCCAGAAAGATTGAAAACTGGGCCATTATGATTTAATTATGACTTTTAGAGGATATAAAATCACATTGCTGAATCAAAGGAAACCATGTTTCCTCCCACCTGTTTTGGGAATGGAGGGAGAATTGTCAGCCTGCCAAATTATTTTAATCTGAAGAATTTTGATTAAAATTTGGGAAGAACTTGCACATTTTTAGTTGGTGTTAACACAGTCACAATGACATGTTCAGGACTGCAAATGCCTTTTCTTATATGGAAACCTATACTGTGGCAGAGGCAAAATGAAGTTTCAGAGGATTTAAGTGTACCATTCTTCAAAATACATTCTTTACTTGCTTTTACAAATTTCTTTTCTCTAGAAATCAATACTCTTTGCATTTATTAAAACAAGTTGAAATGGCCTTCCTTTATTGTTCTCTCCTCTGTTTTTCTTTGTCTCAACTCTTCCATTAATGTATGGCACAAAACGTTTGAACAGAGGGGTTGCATAATGACACCTAATATGTTTATACTTTGAAAGAGGAGTATTTAAAGTGCTCAGTCATGTGGATCTGTCCAGATCAAGAACTCAGTCACAGCATAAAAGGTTTTAGGGGTTACATTTTTAACATTCCTCACATAAATACATCAAAGCTCAAGTGTTTCAAGAACAACCCAAATTCTTTATAGTTGAACACACTGATGGATCTGAAGAAAAACCAATATGCCACTTCTCCATTTTTTTCTTTTTTTTATTGAAGAAGGGATATTTGCAGGAAAACAAAGATCCTTGTGCAGTGATGCAAGTTAACTTAAGTGCTAGCTAGATGGCACTGAAACATGCTTGTGCTGAGGTGTTAAAGTGACTTGTCCAGAGCACAGTTTTTTTAAAATGAAATTTCAAGAATAAAGTGTCTTAGCTGCTTCTTTTCCTTTTCTAACCAGTCTTATATATCCGTAAGTCTTCATCTGAATGTATTTTTCTTCAAAGCATGATCTCAATTTCACAAGCCTTTTCTTATTCACTATGTATGTTGTCACAGAAAGACAACATGAGATAAACAATGCTGAAATTTTTGCTGCCATATTGCATTTTTTGATTTTTATTTCTTTTCAGAATTTGGAAGTCCATGTTTTAATGTACAAAGGAAAACTTTTTCACTGGTTTGTAAAATAACCTTTTCCAGGCTATAGCTATAGGAGGGACAGCATGCTTAGCATTAATAACATTTTAAAATATAAATTCTGCATGAATTGCAACTGTGGGATAAAAGAAAATTTACCTTCTAAGAAGTTAGTAAATGTTCTAGCAATAGTAGCTGCATCATCAGAAAAGGTTAGATACTACCCTGCTGTAAGTCCACTACTGTCTGGCTTTGTAAATAATTGGGAAATATTTAATAGACAGATTGGTCTAAAATACAGCTTTCAGCTAGCTTCAGGGTAAAAATGAACAGATTAGGGCATTCAAAAAACAAAGCTCAAGCACTTTCTACTCATCTGTGTTCCTTTCCAGTAAAGAACTTTATTCCTGCAAAATCCTTAGACATCCTACATAATTCTGTACTCATCCACAGTAACTTAAATAATCTTAATGCACATTTCTGCTGGCTCACCACCTTCCACCTCATGAAGCTGCCACTGTTGTCACTCTTGTGTTTTTAGAACTAGCCCACTGATGTGCTGAACCACTGGTGAACAAACAGGTATTTTAAGAGAGATTTTTCTGGTTACACTTTTTTTCTCTTTTTTAAATTGTGAAGTTGGACTCTTAAATAGTCAAAATTGGTTATCAAGTTCCTGTCCTTTAAGAAGCTGATTAAAAAGCAATAATTGAATCTGGTGGGGAAGTGGCAGGTCATGAACAAGCATACTCAACATCCTATACACTGACGTTGCAGTCTTGGGCTGGAGGAAACCCTTCCAGGACTGAATCCTAGCTTAGATCCCAGGCAAAGACAGTCCAGCTTTCTGGACATGCTTTTTAATCTCTGCTCTCTGTGGAGCCAAATTTCCTCCTACGTTGATTTTGCTTGTGACCTTAGAGAAATGTAAGGTTTTTGCTGTTAGTTTCAAAATGTCATATGTTGGTTGATCTTTTCCATTTGAAAAATCAAATCTCCTGTAAAGACAAGTTGGCCTTTTATTCAGTGAGGTTTTTTTCTGTCAGGGTCAGAGACATTTTTAGAACAAAGGGGAACCTCCATGTAGAAAGAATAGTTTATTGACAGTGGAAAAGAAAGCGCCTCTTTGCATCTTGGGAAAGAAGGCATATCATGCAGTTCCAAATTGTGTGTTAGTTTTCTCAACATTTCTGCTTTAGATCTTAGACCAGTAATGCCATCTCAGAGCTCTGAGAAATGTTCTATGTGAATATTTTCATTAGAGAGAATGCACCAAGAATCTTTAAAACTTTTTTAGGTTTTTTTTGAAATACAAATGTTAAAATAAAGCAGAATCCCATGAAAGAGCAGATTTGCTGCGTGGTGCATATTCAAATAATTGTGTTTGAAAGCAGGTTTCATCCTTGACTACTGTCATCCTTGCGAGGGATGCCTCTTATTTTTCCCTTGTTGGATCTTTGTGGTCTCTTGTAGGTCTCTAGAAAATTCTTCAATTGTCTCTGAGACGTAGTTCCCTCCTTTTCTCAAGCCTCCTGTTTCTGTCCTCATGGCTCATTGCTTCCTGCAGCTTTCCCTGTTGACCCCTGCACTGCAGCAGCATTTCCCAGTTTGGTGGTCTCTGAGAGCGAGCTCCCTCCTCCTTCCCACCATCTCATTGAACCAGTGCATAATTGCCTGGTAAGACAAGCAGCCAGCCCAGTGCTCTTTTGACAAGCCACAGCCCTTTAACAAAACATACACGTATGTTAGACTGTGAGCAGCGAATTATACACTTGTAACATCTGTCCCAGTGAGAATCTCAGCTTTCATGGGAAAAAACCCCAAACCAAACTGATATATGTAGTCATCATGGTTTTGGCCAGTGCTGAAGAATGTAAACCTCTTTAATCTGGGATTTCAGGAAGCAAATAACAAAAATTAAAATGAAGTGGGTTTTCTAGCCTTCCAGTTATTTCTGTGATAAGATTCAAAGGTTGACTGTGGGTTTGACAGGAGTGAGGTTAGTCCCAGCTGTTAATGCTCTTGTTCAAGGGAGGCCTGTTGCAGGCAGTAGGAGTTCTTCATAATTTAACTCTTGGTTTAAACTCCTCTTTGTTTATACTTGTAGCATGTGGAAAGTATGTAAACCTTGGCCAAGATGAAAAGGAGGAGGTAGGGACGCAGTAGATTCTATACTATTGCATTATCTGAGTCCAAAAGTTGTGTCTTAAGGTCCTGTTCATCTGTTGCCTGCAGCTGAACTGGGTCCCTGCATAGCATCCTTACCTCCTTTTAGGCATACACTGACCAGTTTATGTGCAGAGTGGTTGTAAAGCCTGTCCAGCCATGCATCTTTACTTCTTTGTCATCAGTATGTTTTATCCCTCCTGTGCTCTAGCACACCAGGGCTGCTGTACACACGGTGAGCTCTGAGTGATGATAATGTGCTCAAAAAAGATACTGAAATACGTATTCAGTGAGGTGGCATAGCTCAGGTCTCCTCCAAAACAGCGGACTCAAGTCATGTCTACTCATGGCAGTCTTTGGAAGAGAATGTCTGTATAGTCTGGAGTCTATCATAGATAATGCATAGATGTGGATATTCTGGTTTTCTTCTTTAAAATGTGTATTTTCCATAATTCTGGAAAGTTACTGAGCAAAAGGAAGGAAAATACATTACCTTCTAAAAGAAAGTCCAACTGCCTAATTCTTCTGTTTGTGAAATTAAGTAACTGAGGAACTTAGAGGCTAGCCTTGATGAAGTGATGGTTTCTGTGGAGCCTCTGCTTTAAGGCATTTCACTTTCAAATGTTTGAAATGTTGATGCTTCTAAGCTGGTAGGTCATTAAAAATGGATTTTCATCATTGTGATGTTTTTATAATTTTCATAGGTTTCATTGTTTTAGTATTAAAAACATTAATCTCAGAAATCACCTCAGAGAAACAACCCAACAATACTGAAAGAGTTTGTTTCAAAGAACTACAAATGCTGCTACAGGGTAGTCTTTATAGTTTAGTTTCTACTTAGATACATGAATTGTGGAAGATGTAATTTTTAATAACCGGAATAACTTCCAGGTCCCTTCATAGAGACTCTTGGAAAATTTAGCAGTTGTCATTTCTGTCCCTGAATATATTTTGGTTAATGATTTTTATGTTCTTGTGTAGATGAGAAGGAATTTTAATGAAAATTCTAGGTACATAATTTAAAATGTTAGTCTTTTCAGCTGAATTTCTCATCACTAAAATGAATATTGTTAGCCAGGTAAATCCATAATGTGTGATTATTCCTAGTCTTTAAATGTTATTCTGATTTTTTTCTCTAAGCAATGTTAAGAAATGTGTTTTCTTCATTGATTGGCAAAGTTGAGAAGTACATGAATGATTAACAACTTCTGAGGTTTTTGCTGCTCTGAGCAACCTGATCTAGTTGAAGATGCCCCTGCTCATTTCAGGGGTGTTGAATTAGATTGCCTTTAAGGGTTCCTTCCAACCTGTTCTGTGAGTCTATGAATATTTACATGGGCTTCCTAGGATGCAGTGTTCAATCATGTTAGATTTTACAACACACTGGGTATAAAATGGTGGGCAGCATCAGTTTTAAAAGTACCATTGCATTTCAAGGTAATATTTGGCAGAAGCAAACAGAAAAAGGAGCTGCTACTTAGGCTTAAATATGCAACAGAAGCATGTTGGATGACAATTTCCAGATCACACAGTAAAAGAGTTCACTGCTGTCTGTAGTGCTTAATTATTTGTATAATTGATACTTATATAGGGGCAGAACCTTCTTAAACTCCATAGAAAGCATAATTACAAATTACTAGTACTGTTAGAAACGCAGTGTCTGAATTTAGAGGCAGTATGGAAGGACTAGACCAAAAGGAGACAGAAGATGGTTAAGCAATCTGCTTAATATCGTTCAGCATATCTGTGTCAGAGCTGGTGACAGAAGCATCATCTTGATCTGTTATCAGATCAAGTACCATTTTGTCATGGTACTTAGAGCAAAATTTTGAAGGATCTTCACTTTTTGGAGTAATTTGAGGGTAACTACCATCTATGAGGTATAGATGAAGAAGGTTTCATAGGAAGACTTAAGGTGTTTTTGACGGGACGATGATGAAGGATCTGTGGTCTGGGCAGATGGTTTGAAGTGCAAACACTAGCAGTGAAGTTCATCCTACTATCTGAGGATTATCATGAAGCTGAAGATGTGTATATTTCCAGGGGACAAGGAAATATGTCACACAGCTTTCTGAAAGATTCCGAAATATGGGCCTTTAGTATCATGACATCTAGGTAACCTGTGTAGTGACCCTGAAAACAAGCAGCTGATATAGAATGAATATTTTCAAAAAGACTGTCAGTATACATTGCCATGTAATGCTTCTTTGTGCATGATAGCTCAAGGACTTCTTTTAATGTAGACTGTGTATCTTGTGTTTAGTGGAACTTGTCTATTTTTCAAGACTTAGGAAAATGAAATGTTACTTTGAGCGGTATAACAGTTATAACTGTTCTCAGAGAAGTGTTTCTATTATAAGTCTTAGGTTGCTGAAGAAGCAGGGATGGGTGTGTGGTTTTTTACCATGCGTAACAAGATTGCAGGTGTCCTAGTGATATTCTTGGAAGTCACATTTTGATAGGCATCTTTGGTAGCAGTCATGGCTTAACAAAGTTAACCACTTTCTTCAGCTTCCCACTTTTATAACCTGTTCCCTCCACTGGGCTGACACAACGTCACTCTGCACAAGGAATGGATCACTCTGGAAACAATAGGAAAAAATAAACAAGTTCCTAAGGCATCATTACTGTTTAAATTCTCCTACTGTCAAGGAGCCACAGTCTAAATTTACTGGTTAGAAAAATGCAACCTGAATCAGTTATGCCTACATTTTGATTTTAAGAATTCTGGCATACTGTGCTCTGCTGTCTTCTTCCCACCTTCTTACTGGCAACCTTCCTTAGCAAACTCAATAATTTAATCTGAAAGCCAAGGTGGATAATTTCTAGCATGCAAAGCCCTTATGTCCCGATCACATGCATGGAGATTATGGCATATAGTTTACTGAAAATGTATTTATTTTTAAATCATTGTTGGAGGCTGGATGTGGCTTTGATCTGGAGGTGAATTAAGGGGAGGATTCACATTTGTGTGTAACTGAATTTGAGTCATCAGCACCCTTAGTGCTCCCCTGAAGGGGAGAATGCTGTAAGGAGCGGGGAACTGCAGGTAACTCAGGCCTCTCCTGAGCTTGCTGAGGAACGGTGCCTCTCTGGTCTTTTATTGTGTCTTTGCCAAACAATGTCTTGCTTGAGGGCACATTTTTTTCTTGCTTGCACTATGGAGTGTCTGACCTTAAGCAACCTAGTTTAGTTCATTAAACTTTGCCAACTTTTTTTATACTGAATTGTGTCTAGCTGCTAATCTCTACAAATCCATGTATTACATTTGAAAGAACTTAGTAAAAAATGAGCCAAAAACTCAAGATAGGAACAACTTTGAGGATTTTCCTTTCAGTGGTTTTACTGTAGCAGATATGTTCGGTGATGTGGGTGTCTGCATAATGTACCACATCCTATTCCAAATCTTGTCTTTTTTGAATTCTCGAAGAAACCCACACTCATTAAATAGCTTTCTGTTATGATAACTTGCAGAGAGAACTGCTGTACTTCAGCCTTCCTACTGAGTGGCTTCTCATTATAAATCATCTCTTTATGGCTCAAAAATGCTGCACTTCCAAACTCTACTCATCAGTGAGACTGGAATGAATTTAATAATAGCTGGCTGTTTGCACCAGAGCCACACTAAGGAAAGACTGTTGCATTTGTGTCCTTAATGCCCAAAACAAGTTTGTAATGCATTGGACCTGGACAAATCAGGAATTACCAAGGCTAGCTCTGTGTGTTTGTATGTGTAAATGTGGATGAGTACATGCAGGCAATGTGATTTCTGTTTGCATTTCTTCTTCTTCTATTTTGTCTATAAAAACGAGTAATCTACTTAAAACAATGGTTGTGATAATGGTACTGAATGTATTTAAGAAAAAATAAATTTGTTCCTTTCTTCTAAAAGAGTATGTAATTTTTCATTTCCTTCAGAGAAGCTGGATTGTTTTACAGGTAGACTCATTTGACCACAGATCATTACCTCACAGGAAATATTAAAGATCTTTTTTAAAGCTAACCAAGATAACTGTGCAGGCTTTCAAGTAAGTTTAATGTAATCAGTTAAGGTTTTTCAGCACACCTCTTACAGTACCAGTAACTGACCTCTTTTAAGTACTTCACCCCCTAATAGTTGAGAAGTATCTTGGTATTGGTTCACAGGAGATTGCTACTAACTGCCTCATTTTTTCACATTAGCTTAATGGAGAGTAATGACGTTCCATGTCATGAAGTAAGTTTTGTCATCCATATTCTGCTTCACCATTTTTAATCTCTCTTTATTTGAATTACTGAAGATTTGGTTTTGCAATACAGAGGTCAGTAATTGCTTTGCCTTTTACTCTGTCTCTGATGCAGACTCTAGTAATGCAGTTTGTATTTTTAAAAGGCTATGCTTAAATATCCTTTTAAATACACCTTAAAAGGATCCCTAGAATAAGGGGAGAAAGAAATTAACACCAATGTTTTTTATATTGTTTTATTCATATTTCCTGTGTAGGGAAACAAAATAGAGGACATCCAATTTAAGGTATTCTGTTACTTTTATCAAACATACTTTTGAGGAAATTTTCTGTTGAAGTGTTTGCGGTTTTAATTATTGGCTAAATCTTCTTATGTTTGTGCATTTTTACTCCTGTGATATCTTTGCAACACTCTTTGCTATCATCGAGCAGTAATTACTTATGTAGCTAGCCAAGACTGTTTGCTAGAAAAAGTTTAATTTGTTTTCTCTATTCATTTTCTGATAGGAATTCATTCCCATTTCTGTTTAGTGTATTCCATAGGGAATGAATACAAAAAGCTTCCCCAGTAATTAACACAGAAAACACCAAGCTCTCTCTTCTTTAAATTAGTCTTTGACCATGACCAATTCTTTTGGCTGGGCACTTGGAGGATCCTTCCACTAATCGAGTGCCCCGAGTGCTGGGTGAGCAATTCTTATCATACACACTAATTACATTTCATTAGCTATCCCCACTTACTTGATATATATGTATTACTTTATTTACATAGTCTCAGCCCTTATCAGAAGTCCTTCCAAGGTTCTTTGGGGTCTTCTTTGGTGGTCTTCAGTGTCCAGTGTCCTTTTCAGGTGGCTGTTCCTTGACCCCCACTTTTGAGTAAGCGTGATATCATTGTTTTGCGTAGCTTTTGCTTTGTCAGCCTTGCAGAGCTGAGCTGGCATCCTGCTTGTGCTTTGCGTGACTTCTGTTTGCCTAAGTTACATCCTTCATCTACTTCTCCAAGGCTGTGTTGTTCTGTTCTCTAATCAAATCCTTCTGCTCTTGTACTGTCTCCAGTCATTCATGCAGTTTCCGATCTTAATGCAGTCTATCTTTTCCCCTGTAGTCCTTATAACTGTTTTTCAGTGGAGAGGTTAAAGTCTTTGTGGTTTTGGATTTTTTTTTGTTTTGGTAATTAAAGATTCATATTAAAGAATGAAGGATTTTAGAGTAAGACTTTGGCAATTTTAAATACTAGTATTTATAACTCAAATAAATGTAAGGCAAGTCAGTAGCGATAAGGACTGGATTAGCTTGTGCTACAGGCTAATTACAGTAAAAGCATGTATAGCTAATCTTCAGCTGTTTTGTGAATGCACTGACTTCCTTGTTGGAGAAGAATTGTGTGGGGCATAACACTAGAAGTAAATGTCATTAAACATGCACAGTTGGTCCCAATAGTGGACAAACTGTTGCCAGAATTCCAACTCTGAGGAAAAACAGACCTTCATGCCAGTTGTTGCATCATCTGTGAAAATGAGCAGGCCTCGTTTAGTGGGCCATGCGAGCAGGAACAAACTGGGCAGGTGATCAGGCAGCGTTAAAGGACACTTCCATCTCAGTACTGTGACCCAGCAGGAGCTGTAGCAAATAGCTTCATTCCTGGTGGGGATGTGTTTTGAGTTCTAGTTTGGCTCCAGCTTGGCTAATCTGTTATCCAGGAACCTCTACCTACTGTGGGAAGAAAATACTGTCAGTCTAGTGATCTGGCAGCATTTTACTACTTTTGGAAGTCCCAGTTTCCAAGCCAATATATATTTAAGGAACTCTAATTTGGGAAAGAAACTCCAGTGAGTAATGCCTGATGACACATCTTCTTTCATCTCTGCATTTCCTGAGTTCTAAGAACAACATTTTGTGTGTGATGGTTTTGATACCTAGACTGTCTCAATCATGTGCCATATTTAATGCTGCTTTGGGAAGTGGACAAGGTGAGGTTAAAAGAACAGTGTCTTTTGAAAATGCTTTGGATACCACTTAGGTGATGACTGAATTTTGGCAGTGGCTGCCCAATTAAGAAATCTGCTGCAGTGCCTTATTTAAGGGCAGTATAATGCAGTGAGGAAATAGGATTTAATGCAAGGAAAATCTGCAATGTGAGTGGGTCATGCAGATGGATTTTGATAGGGTGATGAAAAAGTTTTCTACAGGCAAAAAGACTAAAATGGCAGTGGTGGTACTTGCCTATTAGCAGGCAGGAGAGATGTTAAATCTGATTGAAACCAGTGCTCATTTTTTTTCCTCAGATGAGAATGGCTACTTATGAAAGGTTAGAGGATTTATGGGGGTGTCAAAACATATGGCAGATGGGCTGGATTTGGACTCATGAGTATAGTAATCCAAATCCTTTCTGCCAAGCATTACAGAGGATTTCTTCTGCTGCTGGGCTGCACTGGATGTACCTAATCAGATCAGAGGAGCACAGGCTGTCAGGAAGCTCAGAGGAAGAGTTACTAGTGAAAGTGCTTGTCTGAGCAGAGTTCATTTTGAAACACTTCCTTCGCAGGCAAAAGTCAACTGGGGAACTGGCTATATTATTTAATTTTAATAAATTTCTGGAATGATTTTTTTCCAAAGCCTGAAAGAATGTAAAGCCAAAAATGTGTGCTAAATCTTTCTCATTTTCTGTGACTATATTAGCACAGAGGGATAACAGTTATGCAAAAGTCATGGATGTTGAGACAGGAAAAGAAGACGAATGAGTTTGTCTTTCCCTTCTAGGCTAATGCTATCTGTGAGATTTGAAAATTAAGAACTAAAAAAAAAAAAAAAAAAACAGAGAGTAATTGTGCAAAATGATGATACCATGTTTTGTGAACATTNGGCATCCTACTTTAAATTGTTATGACAGACGTTTAAGTGTTAGGGGCAGATTTTCTTGGCTCTAGACTGAGCCTCCTCAGAAATCTGAAAATTCACGATGGCATGTCAGTGTTACACAGGTTATTGCTAACTGTAGTTAACATGTAGTTAATTTTAAAAAGTTGTAAAACTACTGGCTATTGAAAAGATCCATGTCTGAAATCTGGGGAAGAATGCAAACCATTTGTGTCTGAGGCAGCAACAGGAAATTTGCACTTCACTCCTGTGGTCAGTTAACTGAGCTTAAGAATCTACCAGAGCTCAGTCTCCAGTTGACTAGTGCCTTACAACATGATAAATTGGTATGCTGGGGTGGTAAATCTACTCAGATATCTCTGAGTTCCATGAGCGAATGCTTAGATATTTCATTTGAAAGCCATGTAAAATGCTTAAAAAACAGTAAAAAAAGTTTTGTTACAGCATGAAACACATAACTGTATATGGATAATCTGTGTTCTTTGTAGAACCAACAAATGTGAGGATCCAGATATTACAGACCTTAAATGTAAAGCTTGAAAGAGAGGTTGCAAATAGTTACTCCAGCAGTGAAGATTGATTAGCTCTGAGCTACAGATTGTTAACATTTCAAGGGATAGGAGCAAGAGGCAAACTTCTAATTGTTAGTATTTGGTTAACATATGAGGAAGACCAGAAAATTTTTAGAGGGTTTCACTATTATCCATGAGGAGTAGCATATCTGCTCTCATATGGTTTTGTCAGAGCAGAGAACTTTGTAATGTGAACTTTCTCAGCATTTAATTGAAAAGTGCAATTGTTAGGACTTCAGAAAAGTGAGATTTTCTTCCAGTTGTTAAGTAAGTATTAACAAAATAACAAAGCAGTCTAATCAGTCCATGAAAGCTCACTTTTCTTCTGTTAATCAAGTTTCACTTCCTTAGTATTTGGGATATCTTAATCTTTCAAGTGGTATGTAGCCTTCCAGAAAAGACTATTTCTAACTCAAACAAAAAAAGACCATCTTTCACTTCCCAGCTTCTTTCTGTCTAAGCAGTCTCCTCATAAGAGATTCGTAAGAAGGATGTATAAGAGCAAATAGGTCACATTTAACATTTGAGAGTTGTTTATATGTATGTTTGAAGGAAATAAGTTTGAAAATAATTGAGCCAGAAGGGTGGGCAGAAAAAATTCCATGTAGAAAAATATGACGAGATTGAAAAGTTGAACCAGGGACATGAGGTTTTACTGTGAGGACGTACATGCAAATCCATGAAATCTGAATAATCTTTTTATTCCAAATATAAACTTAGTTGGGAGTTTCAGTGATAACTAGTTTACACAGCTTTATAACATTAAAAGCATTTAAATAGTTTTGGCAGGCATGGATGAAGCCGTATGTGAAGTGAGTTGTGAAGTATTATCCAGCTTACAAATAAAAGTAAATTGTTCTAATAGGCTTTCCAGGGAATGTAGTTATCAGGATGTGTAGATGAGGGTTTTGATTGATATATTACTGAAAATTTGTGTATTATCCAGGATGTAAAAAAGCTAGGAAATGGAACTGGTATTAATATGGCAAATTAAATCTGGACCCAGGCTTTCCTTTATGTATAAAAAGTGCCAGCATTTTGTAGATGTTTACGATCCAAATGTATGAATGTTTTCATTATGAATTTGTTTGTTCCTTACTAGTGCCTCCATTAAATTCCATATTGTATCAAAAGTGAATGAATGAATCTAACTGACGTTTAATATTTTAAACTTCACGAGGAGGACCTCTATAGAAATGTGAAAAGAAATAAATTTCTTCCTGATAAAATTATAAGATAACTATAAATTATCATTACTTGGCTGTGTCTTCTTAGTAGAACATCAGTAAACTGATGGTAGAAAACTATTAGTAATTGACCTAAAATGGAGCAACACAATCATCTGTAATTCATGATATCAAGGGTTGATCCCACTCACAAAGGAGAAAAATGAGCTGTTTTGTAGAAATAAGATAAAACATTCTACTGTGAGGTTCTGCTTCTGAATAACTAGGTAAACATTGAATAATCATCCCAGGAATGTGTAGTGTGAGATGGAAAAAAACAGACATAATAAAATGAGAAATGATTGACAAATAATTCTTTCTAATAATGGGGAAAAGATTATCAAAGCACTTATTCTGTATCTGGAACTATTTGGCAAATAGGGTTGTTTTTTTTTTCTCCTTAAAAAAGGTGTCTGAGAAATCGAAATATAAAAATACACATATTTTAGCTTCTACATAGAGAGAGAGTAATGTAAACCAGCTTTCATTTAGGGTGCCCATGTAATCGAGAGCAGAACTTACCCAAGAAGCAGCTCCTGCTGGAAAATGTTCAGTTATTCCATAAATGAGTGCAGATCCTTCAGGTTACTAGCATGATGATATTGGTAGGTGGAGTCAGCTGCCTGCTTCCCATAATGTTACTTAGATGCATATGAAGATGTGAAAGGTTTTGGAGCGCTTATTATGGTGTATGTATTGTTTGGCTTTGAGATCACAGAATCATGGAATTGTTAGGGTTGGAAGGGGCCTCTGGAGATCATCCAGTTCAAATCCCCCTGCCGAAGCAGGGTCACCCAGAGCAGGTTGTACAGGAACAAATCCAGGTGGGTTTTGAAGGTCTCCAGACGATGAGAATCCGCAACATCCCTGGGCAGCCTGTTCCAGTGCTTTGCTACTCTCAATGTAAAGACGCCCTTCCTCATATTGAGGTGAAACTTCTTGTGTTTCATGCGAAGTGGAGTGGGACTTTCAGTAGTAGGTAGATCTGAAGGCTCCAAGTGATCACTGTAGTTAATAGGTAGGAGCTAGGAGTCCTAAATATGGAATCTGCGTCTGTTTTCCTCTCTTGCTTTCTTGGAAATTTGAATCAGTTCTCTAGTAAAATACCTTGGGAGAGACTTTGATTAAGGAAAATGGAACTGGAACAGCCTTTAGACTTTAAATCTAGCTAAGGCAAACTGGTGTTTTGGTCACAGCCAGAAACAGAGAAGGGATGTAGGAACTAATGTAAGATTCCATAAATTGCTCTGAAAAAGAGTTTCCGAAGCATTACACAACTAAATCTTAAGCGAAGACTGACAGCCCTAAAATGTCTGAAGGCTTGACTCTGATGCATTCTTAATACAGCTTAAATGAAAGAGCCAGTTCCTTTACTCTGTAGTCAACAATGTACCCCAACATGGTGTGATCCAAATGTCAGAGACAGAGATCTATTGTGTTTGTTTCCATTACTGAAAAAAAATTCTATTAGATATTTTTTGGTTCTTTTTTGTATATAATTTACACAACTAAATACCTAGTGTTGATTTATGGTTTGTTTTTTTTTTTCAGAGAAAGAATTCGACCCTGTTCTTCAGCATTGGCTTATTGACCTCCTGGGGAACTGCACTGCTGGGTGTTCGCTTATACTGGATGGGCAACAAGCCCCCAAGTTTTTCTAATTCTGACAATCCAGCAGCTGACTCAGACAGTTTTCTCACACGTACCCTGACCTTCTTTTACTTGCCAACCAAGAACCTCTGGCTGCTGCTGTGCCCAGATACCCTCAGCTTTGACTGGTCTATGGATGCTGTGCCTCTTCTAAAAGCAGTCAGCGACTGGAGGAATCTACACACTGTGGCCTTCTATGCAGGACTCTTCCTCCTTGCCTACTTCAGCTTGAAGGGCACCAGCAATGAGAGAGAATGCAATGGGAAAACTGTAATGAATGGCAAGCAAAATGCTAATGGGCATAGCTGCCAGCCAGAGATGGAGTACAAGACACTGGAGGTGAAGTCAAGCTTTTCATCAAAAGAAGAGAATGGCCTAAAAAAGCATGAAATTCAGAAACTGCAGCTTCCTTCAACCGAGAACATTGTCATTCTGTCTCTCTCTTTGTTAATAGTGCCCTTCGTTCCTGCCACAAACCTGTTTTTCTATGTTGGCTTTGTAATAGCAGAGCGTGTGCTGTATGTTCCTAGTATGGGCTTCTGCCTGCTGGTTACAGTAGGTGTCAGGGCCCTTTATGTCAAAGCCCAAAAGCGCTTTCTGAAGAACTTGGTTTTTTGTTCCACTGCTGCATTAATTGTTTTCTATGGACTCAAGACTGTTGTCAGGAATGGGGACTGGCAGAATGAGGAGATGCTGTATAGGTCAGGGATAAAAGTAAACCCTGCTAAAGGTAATTTTTGCTCTTTATGGTGAATGCTCTACTTATTCCAGTCTGTCTTTGCCTTTGAATTCTCTGATTTTACTAGCTACATCTACAGAGGATACTTTAAGAAATGTCATTTCAAGTTGCAGTGGTATGTGCATCAGTGAAAAATGGGGAAAAGCAAGAATGTGCTTTGATTAGGTGTTACAGGTTTGGCATTAACATGGAGAAAAGGAGACCCTAAGGTAAGGGGATACTTTCTTTTTCAGTGGTATTAGTTTTGTATTTGAAATTAAAGATGCATTATTAGTATTATAGAGCCCACCCTGGTGTTTTTCCACTTGGAATCTGGTATCTAGCGTGCTAATGAAGATTTGTCATAAGTTTACCAAATATTCTGTTTTCTATGGCTAGAAAATGCAAGAAATAGTAAAGGACAGCATCAGGGAAGTGCTGTTCCTTTATTTCATCTGATGCAAATAACGTCAATACTACATAATAAAAATGAGGAAATGAGGTCATATAATTCAGCCTAGGAAATGACTGTAGTTCCCCCTGCCTACGAGTACTATTGTCAAATACTTATGCCTTCCTGTTCATGTGTAAATATCAGCTATTTGTAACATTGCCCAGCCACATCTCAAAGGTTATATCTATGCTGTAATGAGATGTGACCACAGCTAGTGTAAACACATCCAAACAGGCAGTAAACCTGCTAATTTAGGTATCAGTAACAATGGTTAGCTGTGGCTCTGTGGTTTCAAGCATATATGGCAGATCCAGCTGGGATCCTGAGCTCCATGCTGCCTGGCTGTACTGCTCTTGGCACACGTGCAAGTTTGTCTGAGAATGGTCAAAATATCACCTGTGAGTGCAATGTAGACATTGAATGAGCCTTCCTTATTCACAGTTCATCAGAAGTGAGAAGGGATCAGTTGATTGCTTTGCCTGTCTGTGAAAGAAAAATATGACAGCACTCGAATACTCGAGTTTTTTCAGTCCTCTGCTCATAAACCCGTTTTATGATGCAAAGTCATCTGCTGATAGAATTGTGCTTTTTGGTTAGACGGTTATATCATGCCATAGTCTAAAAGCTGTGATAGTAAGAGGCAAATGCAGGTGGTTACTGGTAGCTGATAGGGAGTGAAAAAGTATATTTGACAGATAAAATGCCTAGCAAAGCAGTGTTTTAGTAGTTTGTCAGTCTGATTTTGTAACTCTTCTTCATATACTTTGTCATCCTAGGAAAAATATTAAACTTGCTGCAGTAAATGACCTTTGTTAATTGTGAACAAGCATATCCCGTTTGTTTTACTTTTTTTTCAAAACTAGCACAGGAGAGCAAGAAATGAAGTAACTGAATAGCAAGCCAGCATACCATAGTGATTATTTGAAGCTCTGAGACTTACAAGTTTAGTGACAATATAAAACTTGTATTTGAGCACTGGAATTCCTTGGAAGGAGAAGTGTATATGCACTTGATTAGTTAATGCGTGTTCCATTTTTGCCCTTGGTGGAGATCCCCAGACATGAATAGTTGTCTGCTTGCAATGAGCCAAATTTTGTGATCAAAAAAAACTATGCTAGTTTTTGCCCAATAGTAGGATTGGCTGCAGCATTGTCTGGAAATTAGACCACTGGGTATTATGCTCCCAGGAGACAAGATGAGCTATTTCCATCATACACATCTCAGTATGCACAGACTTGTGTGTATATGATCATCTGGTTTCTTGCCATATAAGCTGACATTAAGTGTCTTGTAAGCTGTGTAAAAGCAAAGACAGTATGTCAATGCGATGATACAGACATGGCTGAGCTGACTTTAAATCTGCTTAAAATATCCTGTTAAACTTCTGCTGAAGATTTACTAGCCCACACACATTGTAACAAGGCTTGGGTATAAGAAACCCCAGCTAATGCGACCTCTCACCCAACTCTATTCATTATTGTGAATATTTCTAAGATTATCCCTGGATTTGACTATGCTAATTTTATTTTCTATTTCTCATAGAATCAGGCAAGCCTGACTGGACTAGACTGGCTGCCAGTCCTGCCAAAGTATTAGGAGATCAACAATTCAAACTACTTCTCAGTAATTAGATGAGGTTGACGTAGGAAAAACAATTTGTTTTTGTTTGCCTCTTTTTTTCAGTTTTATGAATGGTAGTGATAAATACGCTATTCAGAGAGTGAGACAATGGGCTGCTCAGTCAAACAGTAGAGTGGAGAAGTGCTTTTCTTATTTTTAGGCTACTAAGAAGAGGCTGTCACTCCTCATTTCTCTGCTTTGCTCAACTTGTAGCAAGTTTCTCCTCGATACTGTTTTCTTACTTCTGAAAATTTTGGAGTGGCAGGATAATTTTCCCTGATAGTTCTGCTTTTTCTCTCATCTCCAGCAAAGAGCTTCTTCTGAACAAGAGCTGCTTCTGTCCTAATCTAAAAAGCAATGAGGTATCCCTTGAAAAACTCTCAGTGTGTGAAGCGATAAAGAGATAGAAATCTGTGAAGACCAGCTTTACTAAAGCAAAAAGATGAGTGTTTTGTTCCAGATCCATCTGTATTCTGGGCTAGCAGGATGAAAGCCACTGATGGCTGAATGCTGTGCAACACTGAGCTGATGCTCTGTACTCATCAGGGCATTTGCTAGGCAAGCTTTTAGCATGGGTGCATTTGTGTATTAATGTGGCTGAACTGCTGTGGAAATGGAGTTGTCTCACACGGTGGTGGTTTGTAATCAGGTCCTCTGTATTATAATATGTGTAAGATTATAATCTCGCCTGCTGCTGTGGGACTTTCAGGCGAACATACTCAGCAGCTTCTCCATCTTCAATCCTCAGTGAAGAAGTGGGTGATAATCACCTCTCCAGTTCTTTCTTCTGGTCCCTTGAGGGGTACCTTGCAGGCAGTGCAGACAGAGTAGTGTTCTGCCTCATCCGAGAAAGCCTCTACCCCTGCAGGCAGCCACGGCCTTTCTGCAGTTTACATTTCTCCAGGCTGTTTTTGTCAATCACTGACAATGTGGAAAAAATACTCAAAAGCATGGGGCATGGATTATCACTTAAAAAAACCCTCAAAATGCACCGTGGGATAGTCAAGTGAGAAGAAGGTGGTGAAGCTGCCTCCAAACTACCGTGAGTGTGCCAGCTTTCCTGGCTGCCTCACTGTGTGGCTGGCAGCTGCCATCCCTTGGCTGAGGGAGTCCTTGTGAGGGCTTGGGATGCCTTAGCTGCATCTTTACTGGTCTTGTTCTGCTGTTTTGGTTATGACTAGTATTTCAAATAACTTTAAAGTGATCCAGGCAGTACCTTCTTACAGTCTGTCGGCACTTGAGGGAGAAATATGCAAGACTGACTAATTTAGTTTATGGATTCTGAAGTGGGTGTATGCATGTTTTGGCTGTAGGGAGGGAAAGACAAGTGTTTCTCTGTTCTGCCTTCAACTTAATGAGCCGCCCAATTGATACAAAACTGTTCTCATTATCTGAGTGTTCTTTTATAGCAAAGGAAGCCTCCCAAAAGGTAAAAAAACCCAAAAAAGTTAGAAGTAGGTGGTAGCTGTCACGTCTTTCTCAGTTAGACTGAGGGTCATTCTGTGGTGATGATTACCTTGTGTTTAATATAAAATTGTAATGGCACACGAAATAATTGTGCTTACTATGCCTCATAAACTCTAGTTTTCCCTGTAGTACCAAAAATAAGCTTCAAAAAGCATAATCTTCCTCTGGGCCATTTCATACCTTGCAGTCTACATCTGAACATCAAAGATCATTATGATATATTTCCTGTACCTGGTACAGACATTGATTAAAGAAGTAGAAAATAGAGAGACTTAAACTACTAGACTGCCGCAGGGGTATTAGTTGCTTGGTCATATTTACTGGTGAAATTTCAGTCTCCTGGTGCCGTGACATTTGTAAGTAGGCTTCGAGGATCCTTCCAGAAAGTAGTTTACCTGCTCCACAAAGTGGATGCTTAACTAAAAATTCAACTAATAGTTCAGTGAGGAAAAAGAGTTACTATACTTTGTACTAAGCTAGGTAGAGAAGCCATATTTCCCACAAACAAAAAAGATGCAATAAAACATTATTTTCCATTATTATTATTTTTGTATCACTACTGATGACTGGAGACCAAAGGAGATGAAATATTTTAAGGTACAGCATTCTTCAAATATACTTATTATTAAGAGCTTGCATTATGCTGACAAGTTCTCCTCTAATACCTTTACAGCTTTCAATAGCTATTGCTCTGATACACAGCTCGTTGTTCACGCCACATTTTTTTATACCTCCCAAATAGAGCAGTGTCCTAATAAATACCACATTGGGCATTTAAAAATAGTTTGAGCATTTGGTATTGTATTTCAGTGTTTTGGTGCGTATATTCAGGTTTTTTATATGTAGCTTCTCAGTAAAACTCCAACTCATATTTGGCCCAGCAGCCCAAAATACTACTCTGCACTATAGTACTAATAGTACTACTATTTCTTTTTCCTTTGGTTCATTTAATGTCAATAATAATAAAATGGTAATGGTGTGATTAATAGAACATTGCACTGAATAGAAAATGTGGGTTTGGGGAAAAAAGGCTTGAGAGAGAAAGTGATTTCAGTGCCCAGATTGCCATATAAAACATCCGATTTTAAACATAGAAAGCCTGCTAATAAGTACACTTAAAAGTTTTGCATATTATCACTGTTAAGAAATACCAGTGATATGAGCATACCATATGGAGCTAGGCATTCACGAGTTAGTTTTAATTTTGCTAATGAACTCTTCTTTAGTCTTTGAGCAAACCACTTTAGTCTCAATTTTTTCCCTCTGGAATGGAACTCATATTACCTATTACGGTAAGATATTAGATTTTTTTTTATTATTTTGATGATTCATGGTTGTTTTAAAACCTCTCCGTATTTATGGCAGTATAATATCCCTTCTAAGCCAATTGATAAATATATATCAGAATATATAGTCATTATGGTGATTCTTGATGTTCTTTTTAGTTAATGTTTTTAGAAATTGTTACAGAAACATAAGAAGAAGTAATCATCAGTTTTCCCAATACCTTTGCCAGAACTTTCTGATAATTAGTCTTTTTTGACAAAATGTTGCATGGATATTTTCCTTGACTTCTATAATTATTTTCAGCTTTAGCTACTTTTTAAAGAAGAAATTACTTTAACATATATCTTCTTTCGATGGTGTAAAATGTTTCCAGCCACCAGTAAGAACCTTTGTAACAGCTACTGTATGGCAGATGCAGTGATCTTATTTAGGTAGCAAAATCATAGGTTAGAATTACACATTAAAAGTACCATTTATAATATATCATTTTATATGGCAATATAAGTCTGTTATACATGAGTTATGCTGGATATACCATGATAAATTTGGTGTCTCTGTTAATAACAAAAATGTCAGAATTTGAAGGATAAGTGTTCTACAGGACTCTTCAAAGTTCTTAAAATAAGTTGGAAATACTTTTTATATCTGCCACTCTTGACAGCTTGTTGTGGTTTAGGAATACGGCTTCCCAAATCAATATCCCCACCTGGACTCTCCCAAACGTTTTCTTTCTTCTCTGACAGGAACAAGAGAGATCTTGCAAGTGGGAGATGGTGTCACATAACCTTAGAGTCTGGCCATGCCAGGGTGGCTGGGTCTACAGGCACCACCTTGCCTGGCTCCTGCAAAAAAATTAACCTTGTCCTTGCCGGAACTCAGACACAGCTTTGAAAGGGTTAGCTCAAGCGAGCCACATAGAATTGTTTGAAAGTTAAATAAAAGGCCCATGCCCTGAAAACAGTGTGGGGCTCTCTAAATGGATGGTATTGCTGCCCTGGATGATTAAGCAGTGTAGAAGGAATGGTCATTTTTAAGTTGTTTGGGAAGCAGCCATAGTTATTTAGAGCATTTGAGCATACCACAGGCAGCCCACCCTCAGCAAAACAGTGTGGTTATGCCAGATATGGTGCAGAGCTGAAGGAAAGCGGTTTACAGTTCAGTTCAAACTCTGAATTTATTCTGCAGTGACAGTGTTCTCTCTTCCAGTTCTTTAGAAGTGCTGTAATTTCCTCTGAAACCCAAGTCAGTGTGGGATGTGCTTCTTCTTCAGCAGGATACGAGAAAGCCTGATATTCTTCTTTTATATATGTGTAGAGGTCTGGAAACAATAATTTTTTTTTTCCACCTTGGAGTGTAGTACAACAGCATGTCTAATCTGTGGGTCTTAAATTGCAGGGAGATAGGAAAGAAACTATTATTAACTAATAGTTATGCTTTTTGAAAGAAACAAACATGAGACATTGAGACATGGGCCAATCAGGCTATTATTTCTTCCCCTGTCTTCCCTGAGGTGCTCTGCAAAATCATTCAACAAGCTCATCTGGGCTAAAAACTACAGTGTAGGAAAAAAAACCCAAACCAAACAGGCCTGGTCAAGGAGGAATCAGCTTTGGCAAGATGAATTTTTGTAGCATATAAAGCAAAATGGTGTAAGTTGTTTTTGGTTTTTTTATTTGTTTTTTTTTTGTTGTTGCTGTTGTTTGTTTGTTTTTGGTTTTTTTGTTTATTTTTTTGCCAGAAAATTATAGATATTACTTTCCAGTTTGCTTAAAAGACAGACCTTTGGTCCACATTTGTGTGTTCTGTGGAATTAGCCTGAGGTTTTTTTGAGAGGGAAAGAGTTACTTTTAATTAGAGGAAAACGAGATTATCTGGATTGGCTCTCAAGCTGAGCATGTTTGTATAAATGCATTAGATAATCATCCAATTGTTTCATTATTTTGCCTTTTTTCCAAAACATGACAACTTGGAAAACTTTCTCTTTATGCAAAATTTTTGCCATGAATTACATGTCATCATTTTCCTACATATTGGAAATGGATAACGGATTTTGTATCAGTACATATTCAGGTCCACTTACATAAGTCTGGTAGAGAAACTAACCTTTAATGTGGACAGGGCGGTAATCTACCTATATTCCTTTTTAAACAACTTCTGGTAGGGTAAAATCCCAAAGTAGATAGATAAATACAATTATTTTGAGATTTCAAATACCCCTCCTTTGTAACAGGGGGTTTTATTACTTAAGCCTGAGCTGTCATCATTGCCAATCCTCATGCATCCAAAAAGTAAATGATGGCTGATGCAATTACACTATGCACAAGAGGCTTGCGTATGGTTTTGTTTTAAATTGCAGAAAAGATCATGGAGTAGAATGACTGAATTCTCAATGCCATTTCCTTCTCTTCCCTTAAATGCTCTAGCACACTGAACTTTTCTTTGATGTCTTGAAATACAGAAGGTATTTTGAATACGGACTATTAAAGATGCTAGTTAATAGTTGTAGTGTCTTTAGTTTCACTACTGATAAATGAAGGAGGTAATTTTATGACCTACCTTCCTTCCTGCCACCTGTATTTCCATACCAATGTGGATATGTGTTGGCTGGCAAAGCTTCACAGGCTCTTGTCTTGCCTTTCTAAGTGATTTAAAGCAAAACAAACAAAACCAGACAACTTGAAATGTTATGAAAAGCCTACTACCTGGATATGAACTAATTTGCTTTTTCCAAGTCTGACATAAGTCGTTTGAGCACATCTGAAGATTGTCTTGGTTTGACAGACCCGAATGCTGATTTTCTTCTCGCTGTGGCTCCTCTGGGATGTTTCCAGGACACTGTGCTTGCTGTTCCCCTTTTCTGGAAAGAAGCCAACAATGATCCATCTACTCTTAGCTTGGAGGACCAGGGCTAACATTTCAGTGCACCCTGCCATTGCTGCAAGAAGCTGGCTTGCAGTTCATCACTTGGGACATAAGTGATAATTTTAAATGTATCATAGATAATTTTTTTAGAAGCCTGCTGTTAAGAAGGTTACATAATTTGACAAATTTAGTATATGGTCACCTCCTTGCCTGAGTGACTATGAGGCTCTGAAGAGTTCCTCAGAGTTCATCCTGAGATGGCTGGGGTGCCCAGAAATGTCCTCTTGTTCCACTTGTATTTTTCTTCTCCTTTGTCCTCCTTTCATTTTCTTGCATGATTTATATCCATTGCCTCTACAATATACAATTCCTTATATAAGGAGAGTTTCAGATCAGCACTGTTCACAGCTCTGTTCCTGACCATTGTGAAGTTTCATGGAATGGGAACTTCGTGGCAGTAATGTCTTACGGTGTTCACACACTTGGAATGCACACATAGCTGACAAAGCTGTGCAAAGGTGTGATTGGGCTCTGCTGTGAACAGAACAGCAAGCAGATTAGATGTTAAAGGCACTGTGGTCATCCTTTTCTCATTTTTTCCCTGACGTGGATCAGTTTAATTGTCTGATTGATACCATCACAAAAATCATTTTAGCATGAGGGAAAGTGTGGCAGAACTTGATTGGCTGTAGGGTGGTAGGTAATGGTGAAGCTAAAGAACATTACCAGCTGTTCAGTCTCATCTCTCAGGTTCATTGAGCTGCCAGAGTCACTCTGCTATCCTTTGAGGAGGAAGAGTTAATTTTTTATGACATAGGGGGTGAGGGGGGTGTATCAGCAGTAGAACAGGTCATGCATTCACACCCATTTGCATCAGGGTTTCAGAACTGAGAAACAAAACCAAAGCACTGCCTGCCAAAAGTGAGTTCATTAGTACTCGTGCTGACATGTTGCTGGATAGCTTTCAAAGTGCTGCATAGTTTTCAATTCTGTTTTTCTTTCACCTGCTGTCATTACAAAAGCCCTGCAATTGATCAACAAATGAACTGTTGAACAAATGATATAAATAACAACCTTAATAAACAGAAGAAGAATATGTAGAAGTTAAGAGGTGATAGATCTCTAACACAGTCTGTCTCAATATTACCACATACCCTCTGTTATTAAAAAAAAAATCAATGTGCAAAGTAGATTAAATGCATAAATTATGGTTATGTAGAAACCATTTACCCCTTTAGGAAACCAGAAATTTGGCAGTTTTGTGGTTGAGTTAGCAAAAGGAGGTAACTTGATCAAAATGTTCTATTAACAAGTGAAGTTTTTAGAAGAAAATTATTGTGTGTTATATGCATGAATTTATTACATTTTTTTTTAAAATCATTATTTATTTGAAATAACAGGAAAGATAGAAATACCTTAGTGTACAAACTTAGATACAAACCATAGTACAGAAATTATGCAAAACCTGCCCCACTTTGAAAGTAGCAACCTGTAGCATTTAGGTTAATTTTTCCATTCTCAAACCACTTAATAAATATGATCTAGTTGATCTTCTGGATGTCTTTTCGAGTGGTAGTGGCTCTGTATTGTAAAAAAACCCCAAACTGTTTTAGATGTTGAACTCTTTTCATTATGTTTTTATGAATGCGCAACTGAGCTTTTGGAAGTTTTCTTGGGGAAGCCTGTCATTCCTCTGTTGGTGAAACTGTTTCCCCCTTGAAGAAAAAAGTGATTGTCTCATGAAATGTGAATGCTAGACTGGAACAACACTCTGCTTTATCAAGTAGGAAAGGAAAAAGCCATAAGCTGCTGCTGAATATAACCTTTTGACAAAAAGGAAAAGGTGGTGTTCCTTATAGCTGTGTTTATGACCTTTCAAATGTGAATGATATAACTGGTGCTGTGCTATTATTTCTTCACAGTTTACCCAACAAAGGTAGTTTGGAATATTTGGATATTGGAAATTCTGCTGCAACTAACCATCTGAAACGTAGCCTTTTTTTTTTCTCTCCCCTAGGATGAACTTTCCATTTACAAACATTGGTCTTACTGTTTCAGTTTTCCTCATGATGTAGATCATGCTCAGAAGTCCTCAAAAAACTCAAGGGAATGACAAATTTTCCAGCTTTTTTTTTTTTAATAATTTTATTTTAGCCAAACAAATGCTTTGTCTGCTCCCAGATGCGTTAGGACGGTTGACCATTTAATGGAAGTTAGGAATGTAGATAAAATATGAAAAGCATAGACAAATATCAATGTTCCCACGATGTTTAGACTGTGAGTAACATAGTTTATGTTGCTCTTATTTTTTGTGAGTACTAATTATGTGGGGAAATGTTCATTGCATTTCTCTTCTGTATTGCAAGTACTCTTCCTCTTTGTTCTTTACTTCATTCCTCCAGATGTTATAGTTTATTTATTATCTGTTAGTACCTACCTGCATTGTCAGACTAGTCCCTGTGCAAGCCCATAGTGAGATAAAATCCTGGCAGAAAAAAACTTGCAATCAACTGATGAGTAGTAAATGTTCAAGAATACAAAATACAAAGGCATCAGGAGGCAAAGCCTCCTGTACAACAGACCAGCAGCAGAACAGGAAACAGAATATACCTCTTTTAATTCACAGTTTAGCAATTTCAGCAGGAGAGAGCTGAGTCTGGTGACAGGAATGTATCTGTTATAAAGTTAGGAACATAATACTTTTTTTCTTAATGAAGCTACATCCTACATTGTTTGTTTTTACTGAGACATCTTTTGCTGTCACCATTGTTTCACAAAGTTCTCTAATCTTTGACTTGTTTGTAACCTTAGCAGTGGTCCAGTGCCCTTTGTAGGGCAATATGTGGCTCTCAGCTCTTAATGTGGAGATTCAGACAGGTGGTAAAATGAAAAATTTGCTTAATAGAATATCTGACCTAGGTATATACCATGTAGGTGCTAAGAATGAATAGAAAAGACAAAGTCAAAATACCATGACTATTTAATATTCTGTTTGCTCCCCTTTACCACAGAGCTGAGAGATTCACAATGCGCTGCTGCACTTGTCTCTGCCTACATTGTGGTGACCTTGCCACAGGGTGAGGTGGAAATGTGAACGCTTGTAATTTAAAACTTTCAGATTGATAGTTGTAAAGGATTAATTTGTAGTGCAAATTGAAAAAGTGTTAAGAACAGATGGTAAAAAGAAAAAGAAGGAAAAAATGGCTAAAACTAGAAACCTGGATTGTCATGCTCAAGGAACGAGCATTAAGTGCACGTAAAAGTTGATAGCAAAAGAGAAGAGGTTATTTCATTTTAGGGTTGGTTTCATATTATGCTCCAAACTTTTAGAATTTAATTTAGTGTTTGCCAAACCTTTTAGCACACACAGTGTGGTCAAGGTCAAAAGCATCTTCTCCATGCTCTTTTAGTCACTTTATGAGAAGCATCCCCTAGAAAATAGTAAAACCTCCTAGTTTTCCATAGTTATTTTAGTTCCATTGCCCTGGTAATAACGTAAGTAACTAATTTCTTGGGGGGAAAAAGTCCAAACCCTGAAGATCATACTCTGATGTAATTACTGGCAAACGTCACAACAGTTAGAAGTGGCCAGTGAAATTAGTACTATTTTCTCCTAGTAGTGTTTTAAATTTTTTCATATTGCTCTGAACTAGTTCCCTCTGATATTCTTACTCAACATGTTTGTAATGAAAGAAAACAAAGCTTCGCATCAACTGTAATGCAAATCTCAAATATTGATGCTGTGACCAGCAAGAGATTATTAGTGAATGGATGTGCATATCTTACTTTTAATTGAATTGTAAGCCTTGGGAAGGAGGACAAACAAATGGAAAATACTTTTGGACAGTATTGGAAACAGAAAAAAGTTTTTAAGAAAAGTAGGATTAGAATTCTGACCCCTCGTTTATCATCCAAATAAATGACTTACCAATAGCAACGGCTAGGAATTTCAAAATGTTTTGAGAAAGATGTTTCTTTGGACCCTTACAGAGTCTGTTGGGCCCACATGCTTAGTCATCTTTGAGTCTTGAAATCTAATGTCTGCAAAATAAACAAACAGTAAAAAAAATTGAAGGCTTTTCTTTCTGGACCAGCATTGCTTCATACTTAAACACTATTGAAGAAAAACATAGAGATTCTAATTCTCGTGCATTCACTTCTTTTTCAAAGACAAGGCGGAAGAAATGTAAAGAGAGAGAATGCAAACTGGAACTGCTGTTTCTAATTTCACAAGCTAAAGAATAATAAATAATACACAAATATCTGTAAAGCTCCAGAGATGTTTTCTTGGCTTGATGTGCATTTTTCTGTGAGCTAAAGGTTCTACTTTAGAACTGCTGACAAGTTGATTACAAATTACTTAGCTGTTCCCTAAATACTTCAGTCTTTGTTCAAGTAGTTTGTTTTACTCAAATAATAATCTAATTCACACTCCTTAATGCATTCATCGATTTGTGGATTAACTTGTTTAAGTTTGATAGCATAAGGTGAGAACAGTATTACCAAACTTCAGTAATTTCACGTGAATAGTGAATGTCACGGATCAATTTTTTTGAAGTCTTGCGTTTTGCTTCATTAGTTTTCAAGTATGTTTTCATAGCATACTAGGAAAGGCAGCATTTTCTTTTTCTTTGCTATGTTATTTTTAAATGTTTACCAGGCTGTATTTCAGTAACTTAATAGGCAATTCTAGTTGGATTTTTTCTTCTTCATGTTTCAGCAGAAGTGTTTGGACAACAGATATATTAATAGAATGGGAGTTTCCAAATAGATTTCATTGTTACCTAATTTTTCATGGATTATATAGGAGTGACAGGTAGGAATGAGAATCTGCTTCAGTACTTTCAGTTATCTTTGTTAATGATTTGCTATTTTAATTTTTTTTTAATGTAAAGCAAACTTTTGGATCAGGCAATCAACACACATGCTTTTAACCCATCTGACTGCTCTTCTCTGACACTTTGTTGCTTTGTTATCTTCATTTCACTGAATAGCACAGCACGATCTTTGATTCAGTAGAAAGGGAAAGTTTAAATGAAGATATTTGTACACATTCATTTCCATTTCTCACTTATTTTTATAGTTCAGTTGCAAGCTGAAAGTTTGGCTGTTTTCTTTAGAAAATGTGCTGCTTAAATGCAGGCAGATAAGACTGGACGATGTTGTTCTTGTTTTGCTGTTGTTTGTCTTGCACTCTTCCAGAATGAAAGTGCTTAGAGAAGATTTAATATACCAGCCTGGCATTTTTCAGTCTTGCTAAATCTTAATTCTCAGTTTCACTGAGATAGTTGAGAAGTTAAGCATGTTAAACGTGAAGTTAACATTTGTTAAATTCATTTTCATTTTGAAAGCAATTGAATGCCTGAGAACTTGACCTACTCTCACTGCAAGGTGGCATAAATGCAATCTTTAAAGTTTATTAGAGATCTAGTTTGATATGGCCAAAATTATAACACTGTTTATAACAACTTTTTATTTTCCTACTTAGCACTGCATAATTTCTCCTGCTATTTATTTTCAAACAACAAACAGAAGAACAAAACCCCTTTAAAAAGTTTCATTTTCCTGCAAAGACATGTAACTAACATAGGACTTCTCAAGCGTTAAGAGATTCTTCAGTTTATAATTGACTTATGATAAAGGTGATGAAATGGATTTAATATTGAGTATGATCTATGGAAAATTAAGCAATTAAGTGAAATTTGAATGGACTGACTGTTTTTTAGGTGAGATGTGAATGTTACATTTGTTCCCATGCTATGATGGAATATTATTTCTTAAAGACCTGGGTCTGTTTTGGTCTCATTGTTTGTGGACAGGGAATTAAACAGCAGGCAAAAAGTAAATATTGCATAGCTCCTTCATTCACAGCTTACTTTTTCTCTTGTGCTGAATAGGGTCTTCAGTATGGGGAAATTTGAATTTTTAATTAAAGATTAAAATATGGCATATATGTATATATACGCTTTAGTATCTTCTGAATGCTAAATGTTCCCTTTTGCAACTTAGCTAATACAGATATTATATGAAAAATATTTATCAAGAATAATTGGAATAAACATCCATTCTAAATTCCAGAATTACTGGCCTAGTTTCTTTTTCTTTTAAGAATTTTTTTTTTTTCTTACTATGTACAGATGGAAGATAGTTTATTGCGAGAATTTAGTTGGAGTCATAGGGTGGGCTTTTAACAGGGATATGGCTTCACTTAGGTATAACCTTATTTCTATTTCTGAATGTGCCCATAGTTAAACCAATGTTGTTACAGTTTTGAAGAAAAAAATTTTGTTCAAGATATTGAAGTTAATAATTGAAGTTCTTTTTTTTTCTGCAAAGGCTAGTTGCATTACTTAAGACAAAGCAGGAGTGAAGTTCCTTGAGTAGCTCATGTAGCCTCTTCTCCATGTATGTACACCATCCTCTTTTACTCTTCCTCATATACCAAAACCCAAGAGGATGTGGTTGCTGCAGATATTAGCTGTTCATAACTTCTAGGGTGTATGAGTGTCATCTCTACACGTGTTCTATGTAGCTTCATCACCAGCCAGAGCTACATCATTCTTCTAACTAGTTTGTATTTAAATAGACATGAATATTTATATCAATTTTATATAGCTTGGATAAGTGAAAAGACCTTGGTTTTCATGTTTCCATTAATGATGAATTGTCAGATTATCATGTTTTATGTTTGCTGTTTTCTGCTATTTTCACCTTTTCTAGTGCATCACATAAGGTTAATAATTCGCAGTTTTACAAGTTTAGACAAAAGTCTAAATGGAATACATTTAAAATTAAATAATGTAGATTAATTCTTGATTGATATTAAAAATTGA
This sequence comes from Melanocharis versteri, assembly GCA_013397845.1. Classification (NCBI taxonomy): domain Eukaryota; kingdom Metazoa; phylum Chordata; class Aves; order Passeriformes; family Melanocharitidae; genus Melanocharis; species Melanocharis versteri. The sequence continues at coordinate 390,371 of VZTG01007054.1, forward strand.
TGCAGATTATTTTGCAAAATGTAAATTAAAATATTGCCTTAAAAATTATGTTAACTCAGATAAATATTAGAGCCTATGGCATGAAATGAAGTGTAGAGGAGAAACTATTACACTGAACAGTGTTAACAGTGTCTTTTCAGTCTAACAGATGAAAAGATGAACTGAGTCATCCTTTTATGCATCCTTTCATTTACTGAGCTTCAGAGTGGTTGGGAGTAAATAACTATGTGGCAGGAAATTGCTATCAATAGTGCAAATGGTCATTTGATGTAATGCTCTGTTATGGGAGATCAGAGTGAAAATAAAAGTCCCTACAGATTATATGGAACATATACAGTTAGGGGAACCTGGATGTTCGTTTACTGCAGAAGCAAGATCAGGTTATGTTTTCACATATTAATTAAAAAAAATCATATGTAAATATTTTTTTTTTTTTCTTAAAAGGGTTAATGCCTACAGACTGGCTAGTCTTCATTGGTACTTCCAAAGTGTTTTCTGTGTGCAAAAAGGGAAGAGTAGCAGTAATGGGGAAATTTAGGAATTCTGCACATATGCTAGCCGAGTGTAAAAGTTGAGTGAACCTGAGAATAGTTTTAGCAGCTGTATTTCAAAATGATAGAACATTTTGTGACTTTTGTTGATTTATTGATAAATAATATATGAATTATTTCTCATTAAATACTTGGCTAAAATGAACTGACTCACAGAAGTGATAGTTTCTTTTCTTATGGAAATATTGCATGTATTTTCTTTCTTTGGTTTATAGAACATGTTGTGCTCAGTTGAGTGACATGGTTTTTATGAATTCTAAATGGATTTAATATTTTTTCCCAGCAATGACTAGTTTATTGCGCTCAGAGGAAATTCTGTGTTTGCTGCTGTTTCCATCCCTGTGGTAGGATGATTCTGCAACAAACCACAGCAGTTTGAAAGCGGTTTCTGAGGAAAAAAAATGCCTATCTCAATTATCAATCTATTTAACAGTATTATATTAAAGCTACCTTGAAATTTTGCACTAGTCAGAACTGATGCAAATTCATTAAAAAAAAGAAAGGGCTTGACTGAAGTATCAGAGTTAGTTGCTACTTGAGCTAATATTTATGATAGGTTAGTGCATCTGAAGGGAAGAATATTCTGACATATATTGTGTGTTTGGTGGAAAGGACATGCATCATCTTTCCATTAGTTCTTTTCATTAAAAAAAGTGTGAAAGTAGAACTTTTTTTATGAGACAACTTTGCATTTATAAGCATAATGTGAGGTTTTTTCTTCATGTTCACACACACTGTAATTATAATGCCAGTTAAATTAGCTTCCTAAATTCTGAGTAGCATAGGTTGTGTTTTCAATAAAATGGTAGTTCCAATTCCTTTTTAAAGTAATTTTTGTGCCACTCAACAAAACTGCAGAGGGAACACATGTGGAGCTTTAAATACGTTTTACCTAAAGTCCTTTATAGATGGGCTATAAAAGCACATTGTGTAACATAATAAATTGTATGGAAAGGCACCACATGTTTTTCTAGTAGAAAAAAATGTATTTTAGTGATCTGTGTAGGATGTTTATATCCATATGGCATATTTTAATCCTAGTTACTTACCTAACCGTTCTTTAAATTCCTGTGTCATATGTCAAATTTTAATACTTCAGTGAGGACTATGTCTACTCTGGAAAAATTTCTTGCTGTTTAGCGTTAATAGGCTTAAAAAAACCTTAAAACTGGGAAGATGCCTCAGTTCCACATTCCACTCTGGAGATTTTTATTTATAGGTGTTATGAAATAAAATGGTCCTTTCCCTTTGTTACAGTAATTTTTAGAGACATATTTTTGTAAAAAACTTCCTTTTCCCACTTGAAAGCTATATGCCTGCGGAATGCATGTAAATCACCTCTGTGAAATGTGAGTCTCACAGTAAGATGCAGAGAACCAGAGGTCTGGGGGAAAAAAATAACCAACCTCTCCTTCTGTTCCATAAAAATAGTTTCTTTGTGGGATTTGTCTCCCTGAGAAATTTCCTGATACTTGGATACTCTGTCACAAGTAATTGGATTGTAGCTCTTTCTGAATACTGTTTTCTCCTCTTGACAGCATGGGGTAACCTTGGAAATGTTCTCAAGAGCCAGAGCAAGATTTCTGAAGCTGAAAGCGCCTATAGAAATGCCTTGTACTACCGCAGCAACATGGCTGATATGCTTTATAATTTGTAAGTATCTGTGGCTTTCCTGGGGTTGAATTGTCTTTGAAACCTGTTGTGAATGGACCTATTGATTTACTTGCTGGAAATGGAGACGATGTTATTTGTTGCTTTGTAATGGTCATTTCATTAATTGTGCTACTTAAGCTATGGGGTGGACAGGATTTTTTCTTGGTCAGTGTTACCGTATATTCATGTAATGGGTATGGAGGATGTAAACTTACAAGTCTGTTTGCTTTAAAAGAAGAAAAAGAACCCCACATTAAACAAAGTACCAATAGATGAGTTGTCAGCTGCAGCCCTCCATCTCTTTGAGACTCAATTAAATTGCGAGGTGTTATTTAGACTTCTTTTTTAAGTCTGAATAACACTTGGTGGGCAGAGTGGGTGTAAGCGCTTCCAAGCGTAGACCAATACCCTTCCGTTAGCTCCAGAGGTCTGAAATGTTAAAGCAGCAAATTACTTTTCTCCTGTGACTGACTTCAGAGCAGCGTAGGTTAAATAAGGTTTAATTACTTGAACTCTGTTGTAGGTGTTTAAGAGGATAAATAACATGAGCATCGAAATAAGTATTCAGCAGGGAAAAAGATTTCCCATCTCATTAGTGTACCAAATCATGAAGACGGAAGTGAGCCATACTGAGGTGGGATGGTGCTGTGTGTCCCAGCAGGGAGGGACTGATTCCCTGGCTGTCCCAGCTGGGTGTCACACCTGCACCCTGCTCAGCACTGCTTGGCCTGCTGGCCCTCGCCCTTCCTCCACCTCCTGCCATGACCCAGCCAGCACAAGCCCTCGGGGCGGGGCTCTGCTGCACGACGGGCTGGTCGCCAGGCATACGCATCTTCCATGTGTGCGGAGGACAGAATCCAGGTGACTGCCATTCCATAGGTAGCCGTTTGGAAATAATGTCCTGCGTGCAGCAGAAAAGTGTGACTGTAAGATAAACAAAATGTGCAAAACCTGCATTCAAATAGTAAGCCTCTTCAAATCAGTCAATCAAAAATAATCAAAAAATAATGTTCTGCCTGTAAGTCCCCAGGGAAATCACTGCTTATAATACGTGAAAATGAAGTTTACCATCGTAGTATTTTTTTACTAATTTTTTCCTTGTGTAACAAGGAAGAGGTTGACCATTTCACTAATTTGCCTTTCAGTTAAGCAAGTGAATTAATAAAACTCAAAATAATTTAATGATAGAATTTCTGTTCCAAAATGAAATCTGTATTTCAAAATATGTGTATTTTTAATAGTAATTTAGTTATACAAATACATGTATGCACATAATTTCCCTCTCTGTTAGGCAGTGAGGAGTACGAAAAATGTATTTTTAAGATGAAACCTCTGGTGACATTTAAAAAATAACTTCTGAACCCAGCAGAAGATTGTAGGAAATAAAGTGACAAGATTGATACATGTATATTTCCCATATGCTATTCATTTTGAAGGTGAAAATTATAACTATTAAATTTTTTGTATGCCTGTACAGTGCTTTTGTCTCCTAATGTCGTAGAGGGAAGCTGAAGTTAATACCAGGGTAAGAAGAGGGGGTTGTATGATAAAGGCAGGGACATAAAAGAAATCAGATTTCAGTCTTTTTTCTGTTCTCAGAATAAGCTGCTAGTCTTCCAGTTTTCCATTGATACACAAAATATATGTCCACAAACCTTCATCTCTGTTGAACAAAAAAGTTTTTGAAATTCTACTGAATTTATGTGGAAGGATTTTAACTAAAATGCTGGTTGGAATATATAGGGCATAAGAAGTAAAGTTTCATTCTTAGCCTTTCTACTACTGCGTTGAGTACCACAGAATCCTTTATTTTTTAAACAAGCTTTACAAAACCTTTAGTTATTCAAGAGTAGTTGAAAAAGCTTGCATAATTTTTTCTTTTTGTAGGCTTTATCAATGTTGGATGCTTCAATATCCAGCATGAAAAATAGGTGGTAAATGGAGCATCCTTTGATATTACACAAATGAATCAATTCTTTTAAGCACAAACCCTCAAGAGCTCCTTTGCAAGTTAAGCCCATCCTTGGCATGTACTTCTGTGGGAGCCTTTTACAAAAATCCTCTGTAATTGAAAATGTGTCTTATATGTGTTTATAAGAGGCCAGTCAGTTTTGCTGTTTCTGGTTTTCAGTATGTGCCTTTGAAACCAAAACAATCACTCCATAGAACTCCAGGAAGAAAAAGTATCTTTACAGTTATTTAGAAGCACTGGATGTGTTTCACATGTTCGTTATCGTTTCTAAGCACCTATGCCTCAGTATTTGATGCAAATTAATTGGCATGTGCAGCTCAGTGTTCACTCATAGCAATAACAAATCCAGTGCTCTCCGATCAAGAACAAATTAAGGTTTAACTCACAATTTTAATGGATAACAATCAAAGAGAGAACTACATAAATAGAAGGGCTTAATCTCTTTCCTTCTTTTTCAACAAATAGAAGTGTGAGGTTGGCTTAGAAGTCGACTACTAATACATTAAAATCTAAAGAATTTAACAGACTAGATGAATGGCTGAGTTCAGCGCTGTATTTTTGTTCTTTGACTTATGCTGTATGGCTCTGAGTTACAGCTGCTTTTGCCATTTAAAAAAATTTAAAATGCGTTAATGCATAACTACATAATCTACATTTGAAGGTTTGCCTGATTATGAACATGTTGTATTTGTGTTCTCAAAGCTGTGTAGCTCTCCTGATTTCAGCTAAATTTCATAGGGTAGTAAATCAGCATAAAATGACCTATCTTTCTATGCTTTTTGTTAACTGAGAAAACCATATATTTTAATACTGTGAAGTACCAAGGACAGAGCTGTAGAGAAATAATACTTTATTCTTTCAAACACGGCAACGTTCAGTAGATGAAAAACAAACTATTTTAGTTTGTTTTGGCTTTTCAGTCTTTGTTACCTTACGATTGTTACCTAAAGCTCGTGGGTTTTTTGTATTGTTTCAAATTGCTTATAATTAGTGTCTAAAGTAAAATTGTTTATCTGTTAAAAGACAGTTTTGCATATATTATTTCACTTGTATTTAGGCCTGGCTGTGCTTAGAGTATTCTTTTGTCATCCATGTTAGTAATCTATGTTACCTTGAGTTTCTCATCTAATTATAAGGATGTTCTCAATCTGACATAGATATTGAATATTCCTTTCAAATTATACTAATTGCTTGAAATGTTGTAATTTTGGAATATACAGTGCCCTATAAGAGATGAATTTCTAGCAAACAGCCATCCCCTTGCTTCTCTCCTGAAATATCTCATTTTACCTTTACTGATACAGGACTGTGTGTACAAGTTCATGATTCAAATAATTTAATTTCTTTGAATAAGATTGGATTATGAGTTTCCATAAATTTTACATTGGAAAACTTAGGATATGATATCAATAAATGTAGATTTTTTTTTTCGGTTTCTGTTAGAAATTGCAGCCACTATTGAAGACTTTATCTATCCTAGAAAGTCTAGGATTGCAGTGTTTTACAAGCAGAGTTTAACTCTGCATCCTTAGGTTAAAATCAATATAAGCAAAATTCTTCCTAGTGTGTTGTTGTTATATGTCAGAAAATGTGTTCCCTGCCTTTTAAGGGTGCTGGCATAAAAATCTCCTTGTCAGAGACAAAAACCTCTTATAAGCAGGCTGACCTACAAACCTGTGCTGAACTGTGGTTGAACCTTCCCTAGACAAAGTTCCTGCTGGAACCACCTAGTAGGAAGCAGTCCAAGGTTATGGTTCCTCTTCCTTGATAGCCCAGAAGTTTTTGTCATTCAGGATGTTGAGTTAAAATCAAAGAGGATGTGTCATCTGGTGTTGAAGTACTTGATTATTGTTTTTCTCAGCTATGAATGCAAACTTGTTGCAAACCTGTTTGGAATGAAATCTCTGCTTTGCCATCTAGTTCTTCCTGTATCGAAGACAGCAGCTAAAATTTGTGTCTTGCTATAACCAAAGCTGTCTTGATAAAACCTTGCTGTGTTGTCAGATTGGCTCGTGAAGTAGCACCCAAAGGTCACTTAGGTGGCTGGTGGTTTCTTGCAGTGCCAAACTCTTCTTTGGAACACTTTGTAGGGCCTATATGAAGTACAGATAGTTTTCAAAGTCATATTGATAGGTGAAAGGCGTTCAGCGACCTAACTATTCAATTACACGTCTCAATATTTGAAATTGTGGTCGCTTATAGTCCTTACATAAACTTTCACCATTTTATAAAACTAGGAAAATAATGGTTTGAGCCTGCCCTTCGGTTTCAAAAATTACTCCTCTTGTAGGAAGTTCTGTCCAGCTCTCTATCTGTGTTGACTGCTGGGGCACATGGGAGGGAATAGGCATCTGATTTGAGGACTGCAGACACAGCACAGCACTGCCCATTGTCCAAAGGAGTGGGAAAGACAGGAGCAGTGCTATTCCTCATCCTCACAGCAGTCCTCCCTCTGTCAAGGAAACAGGGGTTGTGCGAGTTGATGTGGTCCTGAAAGGGTAGTATTCCCAATCAAACTGCACGAGTAACAGAAAAAAAAATGGGACTATATTTGCTGATCAATTTGCTTGCATTTGGGAAGCTCTTCCCTAGATCTGGGAGAACAAAACAGAGTTTTAAGTTTTACTGCACTATCTGAAAGACTAGAGGTTGTTTTGGGGGTGATAGTTTGGTTTTGTTTTGGGTTTTTTTGTTTGTTTTTTTACTACTGGGGTGATAGATTACTTAGTGAGTTCTGCAAAGGAACACAGTTTATTTTCTTTGTGTTTGGGTTCTTATTGACTTAACAGTATGATTTGTGGTAGCATCCATACCTACCTTTCTACCCACTAGTTTTGCAAATGGCAGTGAAAGAGTTGCCTTAGGCAAAGCACATCTGCTCTTGCTGTGTGACTGGAGACACATCTGTATGGGGAATAAAAGAGGATTTTCTTCCATTTCTTTCTTTGTTTGCCAGTGCAGCATTTAGGTAAATACAGTCCTTTGTAGATAATCCTACCTGAAATCAATGGGATGAATGTAGCTTGAGGCATGGAAGAACTGCAGTCATGGTAAAATAATAGCTAACAGGCCCTGTATTAGTTGTTATAAACCAGTAAACAAACTTGATTAAGCTATTTCAATATTGTACCTCGACTGAAAATATTACAAATATTTCACTAACATACATATTTACTTTGACAGTTGCAGTTCCTGTGTCTCGTACTTGGCCAGTTTATGCCAGTTTTAGTCACTGAGGGGTTTGCTTTGTATGTAGACCAGCTGGCTTTAATAGGACTACCAACAGGAAAAAATTATTATGAAACTTAGGAAAGACCATAGACCATCTACTGCTTGTTTATATTCTGTGACTACCTTCTGGTCCCTGAAAACATTTTTGTGCCATTAGTATTTAGTGACATTTGGTCAAAACCAAAGCAGAGGAGGAAGACAGGAAAATTTTTCATTGTTGGTCAAGCAAGGTAGGTAAAAGTTGGCATCTTAAAGAATTCAGGAAGGTTGCAAACAACTTATTTGGCAGACGTGTTTTCCTGCATGAATTAAATGAGTAATTCTATCTACAGAAGTGATGTGCATCATTTCCAGATAGTCAGAACTTGTTCCTCATTTTTTTTCTTTTTATTTTTCCTCCTATTAAAAAACAGGGTTCTGAGCCACTTCCCAAGTCACTTGGAGAAGTCTGCTACTCCTGCAAGCAGTCAGCACATATCCTCCATTTCATAAATGATTAACACTCCACAGTAAAAGTAGCTAGGCATAATGCAGGCAAAAAAAAAAAAGGAAAAAATCCTGTTGTAAGGTTCCAGAATCTTGCTACTTATGATAGTTAGAACTTGTCTCCTAATTAGTCCTAAATTAATTCATGGACAGTTTATAACTGTCTACTGTGTGTCCTATGGTTTAAGTAATTTTTTCTTGTCCAAATCCTTTTATCCTCCTGTATTTCACAGAATCAAAGAATGTGTAATGTTGGAAGAGACCACAGTGGGTCATCTGGCCCAACCTCCCTGCTCAAGCAGGGTCATCCTAAGAACACATGGCACAGGACTGTGTCCAGACAGTTCTCGAGTACCTCCAGTGAGGGAGACTCCACAGCCTCTCTGGCATTTTGGTGGTTAGGCTTTTTTATTTAGTTAGTTTGGCATTTTTTGTAACTGTAGAAAGTTTGTTTAAAAGTGCCAGAAGACTTTAAGGTCTTCATCCAAGTTTATCACTTGAACTTACTCTTTTGTATCAAGCATCCTTACTTCAAGGATATGCTTTCCTTTGTTCATCCTTGAGTAAGGAAAAAGGAAAGCTTTATGTCTTTGTAACCACAAAAGTTAGGTACATACTCAACATGTGTCGGTTGCTCTGCTCCACCTCTGGCTTAGGCCCAGTGCTTCTCACTGTATTGATGCTTTTGTGATCTTTCCCTCTGCTCCTTCTCCCCTTTGCCAAAAATCACCAAAGAGCAGTTATCATTTTGCAAGGTAAGCAAAGAAGTGAAAAGCATGTCAAGAACAGATCTGCTCTTGGCTATAGTGGACACTTCCTTATACAGCCAAGTGTCCTGGACGCTGGGAGGGGTGAGATCCTGGAATCTGCAGTGCCTGCAAGGTGTGAACTGCAGCTGAGGGATGTTCTTCCACTGCACCTAGAGAAGTCAGCTTTTTCCTGATTTTGTTTAAGCTGAAACTAGAACTGGACACTCATAAATCTAGTAATTTTTGTACTGCCAGAAGCTACAGTGAAAACTAGTGATCAATCAGGACCAATTTCACGAGGAGAAGAGGCAGTTTTGTGCCTTGGTAAGATTATATTCTTCTTCTCCTATTTCTTTTACCAAACCTAATAACAAGTACAAATAGAACACTAACTATTAGGTGGAATTCAGCACTCAGTCCTTCATCTGAGCCGCTTGGGTTATATATATGGGAAAGAGAGAGACACTGACAGTTAACAGAACAGCTTTCAAAAGAAAAAAGTCTTTTGGAAGAGAATTGAAAAAAAAACCCACCTCAAACTATCATATAATAAATCAAAAGTGCAAGTATTAGAGCATGTAGTGAATGAAAAAGATTAATTTGTAATAATTGCAAATAAAAGTTCTTTTAATCACAAAGCCACAAATGTCATACACTTACCAAAGTAATTTTTGTTGGTCAAATTGACCAATTACTGTATTACTTCTCTCAATATGTTACATTATTTATTCCAGTGCTAAAATAAGAATGGAATTTCTTAGATAAATTGTTTCAAAATTGTATGTGAGAATTTTTTTTGTTTTTAAAAAGTTAAGAAGCAGCTTAAATGTCAGACCATGCACATAATTTTTTTCTGTTAATTCTTCTGCTATCAATAGCAAACAAGATGAAAGTACCATAATTAATCTTCCTTGAAGTAAGGACAATATATAAAAATTTTTAGAGTATAATTCAGCTTCTAGAAAATTTAGAAAATATTATTTCTATCCTGATGATCATACCTCATGCCATTTGCAAGATACTTGACAGTAGTTACAAACCTTGGTGCCATGCCAAAAAGTTTCCTGAATGTATTCCCTCGTTGCTCACTTTGCTGCAACTACCTACTAAATGTAAGTTCTGTTAATATTAAAAGTGATTTACTACCTAACCCAAAGTTAATTGGGAGACAGTTTCAGAGTGAGTCATGTGATGCTGATAGGATAGTATAGAAGAAAAAGAGGATATATTCCTCAATTCTGTTAAATCCTAACCCAGTGACAAGAAGCAAACAACACAGATGGTGGCTACTTCTTTAGCTAACTGCCCTTCTCTTTTCATCCCTTGAAGTTTACTGGTTTAATTCAAAAGGTTTTCCTGAGATGTTGGAAGGAAATAAAAATCTCTGATTTGAGACTGGAGCTAGAAGAATTCCGAGCTCTTTGCAGTTTGGAAAGCTATCAGCAGATAAAAGCATAGAGGAAGAAAATAAAATTGCTGTAGGGTAGGGAAACTACAAATAAATATGATACCACTTCCATCTTAGAGGAAGAGCTGTGTTTTCCTGGATATTTTGAGTTATATGACAAGGGATGTTGACCCCTGGATACTGAGGTCTGAGTCTCCACTCCGAAATGACTAGTTTTTAAGGATTTTTAAATCATTCTGAGTTTAATAGATTTATATATGCTCTTTCTCAGTCTTCTGAAACTTTGGAAAACTGTAGTGCTTTGGGCCTTCATTTAAGCATACAACGTACATTCATGTCGATGTCCAGACCACTTCTCAGAAATTTGTGGGTGGCTGTTATAAATCATAATTCACAAGGATGTTTGTCTTAAAAGCGAAATTAAAGCCGATCTATTATGAAACTGGAAATATTCAGTATAATTTTTAATACCTCTTCTGTTAGTAAATTTGTTCCGAGCATAAAGAATTCAGGAAAAACCAGAACAGTTGCAGGTGCTTAGCTGTACAGTGAATAATCTAGTGAAATTGTTCGACAAGGGGAGTCCTAAATAACACATGTGAAGGGCTCAGTGCTTAATTTTATCATGCATTTGAAAAAGACCTTCGGTATTACATCTTCTCATTATTTCAGGTCAAGACAAGATGCCAGGCTAATCATTAATGACTTACAAATACCTCCATCATACTCTTATCTACTTTAAAAAGTCTTGCAGGCTAACATTTTCTCAACTGAGTAAATGAATCTCCTGGTTTCCAAGAAAGCCCAAACTATTCTGTTTAACATCTGCTTTGTTAAAGCCATAAGGATGCACCTGATGTCTATGAATTCATCTTTATACATGGAATAATTTTCACACTGAACTGTTAGTGCGTGCTTATATCTCTGAAATACCAGTCAGCATATTTTTCTTTGTTACCCAAGTTTTGTTTTCAGTATTTGTTTTTAAGTTACTCTTTGTAGTAACCTCACACCTTACTCTCTCTTTTCTTTTTCTTTTTTTTTTGCCCGTTATGCAGAGGATTACTACTTCAGGAAAACAGCAGGTTTTCAGAGGCATTGCATTACTATAAACTGGCAATTGGTAGCAGACCCACACTAGCTTGTAAGTATTTTAACTATACAAGCTTGTATAATATTGACTATAGTTTCCATAGAAAATTTTCCTACTCTTTAATAACACTTTCTTTTTTTTTTCCAGAAGCTTATAAGTCAGAAAGCAAAAGGTGATATTGTGCCCTTGAAATCAAGTGTTTATTAGTAAACAACTACATTTAATGTGGTACAAGTAAGAAGCAGATAATGAATTAACACTCAGCAGCACTACTAGAACTTAAAATGCTTTTGATCTGGGGTGTTGAGCTACAGATAATACTGCCCAAATTTTCAGGCTCCTGTTTTCTGTTTCTTACAGCCAGTCCCTGATATTTATTGTATGCGTGAGTGAATAATACAAGTATTTTTGAGGTCCTTTCATTATCAGTTTCTTGCCTGGGGAAAATGGAGAGTGATCATTGGGATGTTGCCAGTAATAGGTTCCAAAATCAAGTGGTGCTTTTTAAGATTGCTGAGACTTTTGTACCTTTGGTATTACATCTTCTCTCATATATGTATATATGTTTTAATGTATATGTATATTTTTTTGTAACACTTCAAACAGTGGTGCTATATGCTTTATACAGTCCCAAAAAGAGGAACGAAATGGAACACCCTGCCTAACCAGTGATTCCTTCCCTCCTTACTCAGTCTTTATAGTCACCTTCTTCTTTCCTTGTCTCTGAACTTCTACCTTTTACATGTCCACGTATGTTACATGTTCACACTCACACCAATGAGTGATCGATGTGATTCAAAAACCAAATTAGATAACCACAGGATCTCTACCAGATACTACTTACAATTAAAACCGTAGATGTAGCGTAATAGAACGCCATTAAAAGATAACGTTTTTTCCCTCTTCACAGCTGCCTATTTAAATACTGGTATCATCTTGATGAACCAAGGGAAGACAGAGGAAGCCAGGAGAACTTTTGTGAAGTGTTCAGAGATCCCTGATGAAAATCTGAAAGATCCTCATGCTCATAAAAGCTCTGTTACCAGCTGTCTTTATAACTTAGGAAAACTTTTTCATGAGCAAGGGCACTATGAGGTAAGACTCCAGATTTGTATATAATATATTTACAAAGCCTTCATATACAAATAATACCTACTGCTTCCACCCAGACTTTCAAAATACATCACAGGCATAAACTGATTGAATTTCACCAGATCAAGATTAGCATTCTCTACAGAGATTTGGTTTCTACAGCCACTGGTGTAATGCTATTAATTAGCAGCGTGATGTTCTCGTGTCAGAGTCAACATTAGCAGTGGTCACATCTGATATGTGTTACTTCATCGGTTTTGGCTTTGTACGCATAGCTGGTATGCAAGGATAAAACCTGATTAAAGGCCAGTCAACACAAAGTGTAGTGGCTTTATAATTCAAAACAGAGTAAGTCCATCTTTAGCTGGAAAAGTGCAATTATGCTTGCATTTAAGTCTCCAAAAATAAGACCCAGTTGAAATAATGTAAAACTTCGGTGATTAAAAACATCCCACTGTGTGTTATTTTCAGATAACTTGACCTAAGTGCTAAAGTGGGTTGGATATTTTTAATGTAACAATAAACTGCACCGAAGCCATCCCATCTCATTTACACGTGCAACTGTGACTGTTGTGATTCCTCTCTGTTTTCCCTGATGAACTTAGCTGAAACTGGACATTCCTTTGAGGTTTGACCTTTTGCAGTATTTGAAAGAAATTCATTCTCTCTTTGCATTGTCAGGCATACTTCAGAACAGGAGTTGTGAGTGGTTTTGATCCATGTAAGTGTTCCTGACCATGACAGTTATGTCAGCTGTTTAAGATCAGGCATGCACAAGCTGGACAGATTCCCTGTCATCTGTCTGCTGCATCC
>VZTG01007054.1:403645-488935 GCA_013397845.1 Melanocharis versteri
GGAGAGGAGAGGAGAGGAGAGGAGCAGCATGTTGTCTGCACAGCCAATAGAGTGTAGAGTTGGAGTTCAATGCCTGCAAGATACAAGGGCTTTTAAGAATATAAAACTTCAGATTTCTTCGTAGTGGTCATTGCAGCCTTCAAAAGCTGTGACTGCTTGATGCAGAGCTAACAGACTGACCAGTAAACATCCAAAGTGGTGAATGAATAAATGTGCGGTCAGGTAATTCAAGGCACAGCATATTTGCCAAGGGATTCCAGTTTTGGCATTCTTGACTTCATAGTGCATCTCATTCTTTCTTTGGAGCAGACTTCAGCTGGGAGGATTCTGCTTTATTATTATTTGGCAGTAGACAATGATTTCTTTATTTTTAGGTCGCTTAGTGTAGTTAATCATCAGAAAGTCCTTTGTCTGCAATTCAATAATAGTCCGTATTCTTTGACAGCCTATAGAATTTTATGTTTATAAACTCATCCATCATTAAGAGGTATAGAAAAATGTTCTCGTTACTTTTGCCTAGAAAAGAAGTTGCAATATTGAAACTAACTTGATCTCTTGTCTATAAGCCTCACTGAATTTGGTAAAATTCAGGTAAAAAACTTTTTAAAAGGAGAAATTTTGTACTTTCTATGGCATTTTTGATGTTGATATGTTTTCTCTATCCCTGCACCTTTCATTTGGGGGAGGAAGATAGTTTGCTTTTACTTTATATGTGAAAGGATGCTTTTGAAGTTGGTGTTTTCCCACTTGTGTGTCTCTTTTCAGGAGGCCCTTACAGTTTACAAAGAAGCAATACAGAAAATGCCAAGGCAGTTTGCACCACAGAGCTTATATAACATGATGGGTAAGTACATTGTTAGTGCTTCAGAATGACATTTGAAGAGTCAGACAGGGTGAAACAAAAGACCTTATCCAGGCAAATGGTGCTCAAATTAATGAGCTAATAAAACCCAAAAATAATTACAAGATACAAGCCAAAGTAGGTTCAGAGCTTAAATGCCAGCAACTGCAATGTTGGATAAGGTACAATAAATGATGAGACTATTAGATACTGGATATCTTTAAGAGTGTCAGTGTAGCAGTAGAATGCATGGATTAGTGTTTTTCTTTGTCTCTGGAATCTCTCATCCACTGCTGCGGTGGCCCCATGTGCCCACATGTGTGAGGGTGTTAGATGTTGAATTGCCTTGTAAACCAACAAGGTGTCCAAACAGACCCACAAAGATAGTTGCACTTTTTTTTCAGGTTGTGCCAAAAACTTATTTCCATCTGATGTATTTTAGTTTAGACATCTACAATGAGAGAATTCTTCTTCTTCTTCTTCCAGGACCAGCTATCTGTCCTTCAAAGTTTTAAGAATCCCTCAAGTACTGCAAAAAAACATCAATTTATCTGTGAGGTGTTTTTTTGTTTAACTTCAGTTCCTCATATTCTTTATCGCATTTTTATATGAGATACATTAAACAGATACAAGAAAGAAGATAATATGAATTATTACTTATAGTGCTCAGATCTGAAAACAAGAGGGCTGATTCTTATTGTTCCAGAGATGCTTGTAAGTGGAATTCTCTATCAAACCACATGTGTTTCTGCTAAGCAACCTCAGTGTTTGGCCCAGTACTCTCCTGTTTTAGATAGAAAAGGATGTAATAGCATTTAATTTAGAGTAGTTCAAAGTGGAGCAATTAAAAATATCTGTGGAAACAATTAGGATCAACAGGAAGCAAGTGGGGTTTTGTGTGGATCCCCCCCATCAATGCCTCATATACAAGGGAATGTATTGGTCGATACCAATTGGTTTGACACAGTTGACTACTTAACCAGGAAAGGCATCTTTTATTAGCACCTTACAAGTACTAGGGCACAGGAAAAAGTAAAATTGTAGTTGTAACTGATGTTTGAAAAATGCAAATGTAAATGCTAGACTAAGTAGTTCTCATGCCACAGTGACAAAGTATCTAATGTCAGTCTAAACACTTTCTTAGCAGTTCGTGCAGTTCAGTGGAGCGTTACGTCTCCCTGAAAACCAAGCTTTACCAGATTGATGCCAATGGCTAAAATCCATAAATTGAATGAATTGAATATTACATATACTTTTGTTCATTGTCAGTCTTAGTGAAATTATTGTTTTATCAGTTTTATTTATCAACATTTGCTGATCAATTTGGTGGTGGTATCAACAGTCACCACTGTGTGAATTAAACCTCTGCTTACTATTGGTGTCCTGTAGTGACTGCTGAAATACTGCAGTGCTCCAGCAAATTCTCTGAAGTTTGACTGCCCTCTTTAGTGTAGATATATTTTTCATAATTCTGATAAAAGTGTTCCTCGGAATACAAAATTGGAAAGCATATACCAGTGCTCTTTCTAGCACGTAATGCTTGTCTCATTGCAAAGCAGGCTTGTGCTACCCTTTTTCTTTTCCAATGAATAGATGCTACCTTTAAAACCACTATGGCCTAGAAGTTTCTTCAGATTTTTCCTTTTTTTTGGTTGCTTTTTTAGGTTCAGGAGCCCTTTCTCAATATCCTTTGTAAGCGCAGTCTGTGATGTCCAAGTTCACTCTGTTCCTGGGGTTTGCATTTTTTAACTCATAAAAACACAAAGACTAGCTCAGTCCTTTGCCCAGGCTTGGCTCTCGCTGTACTTCCTCCCTTCACTCCTCAGCCCATGCTCTGGTTTCTGCTTCCTTAAAGCTGCCGCCAGCACTTCATGGATGTTCTGGTGGCATAACAAGTTATGGTCAACTGAGTGTCCCTTAGCTGCTTGTGGAGCTCTGAGAATTTCAACTTATCATTAACGTAGCATGTATTTGTATTTTGGTTGCTGTTGTGATGGCAGCTTTTGCAGGGAAGACAGAACTTGCTTCTGGTTGCCTAAGTGTTGCTCGTAGGTTATGCTGCAAAGGTAATCCAAGAGGCTACGTAAAGTTGGGTAGTGACTTGAAAAGAATGCCGTATTAACAGGACTCAGACTGATTTGTTCAAAGCTGTCCTGGATGTGTCTGCATAAGCCTACATAACTGCATTTAGTTTTTCCTACCTGAGATGACAAGACAGAGCTAGGTAGTTATGCTTCCTTATAGTGTGGAAAGAAAACCATACCTCTGGGGAGTAATGAAGCCCTTCTGATTTAGCCATCTATTTAAGATTATGCACGTAATCCCTGCAGGCATACTTCTCCTCCAAAAGGAGCTGAGATGACTAACTTAGACTTAGTAGCTCGAGTTGGGTGAGATAAATCCTAAATACCTATTTAGTCATCTCTTTGCTTTGTGTGTGACAGGAGAACAAGGCAACCGCATCCATTATCAGGAGTGCATCCGCTTTGCAGCTCGTACAGTGTCACTGAGTATTAGAAGGTCACCTGGAGTGTTTATTTCTGTTTTGATGTTCAAGACAAAATTATAAACACGTTCGCTGTAACACTTTCTTTGGTAAACAGCATTACGTAAACTTGTCTGCCTACTTCTTGCCTTTAAAAGGGAGACTAGAGGAACTGAAATAGGCCCATCCTGTCTCGTGCGCTTGCAACTGCATAAACCTGACTGAGCTATCCCCACTCATTGTATGCTCATTGCTGGGGAGGAAGGGGGAGAAACTGGGGAGTGCTCCCCATCTGCTTGGGAAGTAGCAGAAAGAAGTAGTCTTCCCCATCTCCTTAGAGATGGAAAAAATCTTCACAGCTTATTGGAGATTCCAAGAATAGTCACAGTTTGAGGATTATCTGCTATGAATACTGTGGTGAATGTATTCCCAGTCTCTGGCAATCTCTTTGCTTGGTTGAGTGGCACACATATTGCTACGTATTGGCATGTCATATAAGGAAACAGTGTTTCCTCTATTTTTTAATAACTATTCATTCATGTAATTGAAGATTTTTTGGAAGGTTTTTTTCTCCTGTATGATGTACATGGCCTACTTGAAAGAGAATAAACAGGAGATGAACTGTTTAGACTGAATCAGGTTTGAACTCCAGCACTCTGAGTGCAGTAGCATTAACACTCCAGCAGTGCTAAGCCTTTACAGCACCTGCTTTCCCTGTTTGTATTACACTTCTTTTCCTGTGCTTGCTTCTATTGGCCTTTTGCTCTGACAGGCCCAGTGACTCATTCCTCTGGTGTGTCAGTCTGCCTGACAGAATCTCATCCTTTAAAACACTCTGCAACTTACCTCTTAATGGGAAAAAGAAGTATTGGGGCTCAAGAAGCAGACATCCATTTGACTTTGCATTTTTTTCGTGGTACAAAAGACAGGGCTGTAATACCAGCATCAGATGTTCTAAATTTGTGCATATGAAAAAGTTGCAGGGAAGATTTTGGTCTCCTGTTGCTGTGATTTATTTTGCCAGGTGTGCAACAACTCAGCTAAGGAAACCATATGTTTCTCTGGCATTGTACCAAGAAATAAAACCTTTTCTTTTTTTTTTTTCTTAGGAGAACCCAAAACAGCTAAAAATTGAAACTCTAAAACTAGAATAAAAATAATTATTCAACAAGCTGTATAAAGTTGGCTTGGTATTTATTTTCTGTATACTATATTGCTTTGATGTAAATTAAAAAGTACATGCTAAGGTTACACGGATTAATTTGCTTGGCATGGCAGCTTGCACTACAAAGGCCAGAGTCCAGCTCAGCTGTATTTAAATAGGTAATATATTTTGTTTAAAGTTTCAATTAAAGCCTGAGGTCAAAAGATAAAATGGTCCCTGTGGGATCTTGAACACTTTAATGCCAATATTAGGATTGTTTAAGGATCAGCCTCTGCTCTAGATGTCTTTTGCGTTCCTTGAAATCTGATATTGTACAGTTGATTGTATTACATTGCTTTTAAAACCACACTAGCCCACCTGCTACAGTAATTCATACTCCTGACAGTTAACTGGTGTGAAGTGGACCATGGAGGCTTTATTTTAATAACAAACAGTAACAAGAAAGATGGTGGGGTGGCATTGTTCAGGTTTAGATTGGCAGGATACTGTCATGAAGACAAATGTCTTGATTGCAGTTCATCTGCCCTTGCTAACTAACATCTGAATGTCTATTTTCAAATGCACTTCAGGCAAAGCCTTACAAACATTTTTTATGAGAAATGCAAGTCACAAAAAGCTAACATTGCAGGAGCAAATACAGTTCATGATGCACAAAGTTTAAATTTCTCCTTGCAAATCTGCTGGATTGCACATGGACAGAAAACAAATCATACGCAAGTGTACAGTCCAGAAAAGGGGAGCCAGATTTTACATCTGGTGCAGAGGTTTGTGTCATAAGTACAAAGACTTAGCATGCAGAGAGACTTTCTTGATGATTATAACATAACTATCACTTTACTTGATTATGCTTTTGGGTGGACGTGGCTGTTTCTACAAACCTGTTAATATTGTTAAGGCTCCTATCCCATTTACCCCTTGCTCCCATTAGATGCTTTCTTATTGAATTATTTTGAAATGCTGTTTAGAACTCCAGGAAACCCTTTGGTATAGTTTTACTGCATGCTGAGCAACACTTAATTTGTAAGATCCAAAGATGATTAAGCTGTGAAATACATACCCCACATCATAACTTATGCAGAGTGTGGTACCTGCACTTATCTAAGCTTTAGTCATCAGTGTGCTTCCTATGCATCTCATGAAGTTTTACTGGTAATTTCTTACTAAGTGTACATTACAAGTCTCTTTTTTTCTTTTAAAACCAGCGTGGATGGAAAAAGGGTATTTTTTTTTTCTTTCTTATGTACATTTTATTACGTGTTCCATGGAAATAAGAATGGAGTCCTCTCCAATAGTGATGGGAATAAAATGCTGGGCTTCCTTCTCTCCCCCTTCCCACCCTCATTCTGATACTTTAACCTTCCCCCCTCTGAGACTTTGCAGACCGTGGTAGTTTATATCTGGTGTCCAAAGCTAAGTAGCTAAGTGCTGCATCCAGCTGGCAGCCAGTCCCTAATGATGTTCTGCAGGGCTCAGTATTAGGGCCAGTCCTGTTTAGTATCTTTACTGATGATCTGGATGAGGGGATTGAGTGCACCCTCAGTAAGTTCACAGATGACACTAAGCTGGGTGGGAGTGTTGATCTGTTGGAGAGCAGTAAGGCTCTGCAGAGGGATCTGGACAGGCTGGATTGATCATAGGTTAAGGCCAATTGTATGAGATTCAATAAGGTGAATTGCTGGGTCTTGTACTTCGGTCACAACAACCACAGCCGGGGGAAAGAGTGTCTGGAAAGCAGTCCAGAGAAGAAGGACCTGGCGGTGTTGTTCACCAGCAGCTGGACACGAGCCAGTATGTGCCCAGCCATAGTGGCTTGTATCAGAAATAGTGTGGCCAGCAGGACCAGGGTAGTTATTGACTCTCCATTCTCTGCACTGGTGAGGCTCACCTTGAGTCCTGTGTCCAGTTCTGGGCCCATCACTACAAGGAAGACATTGAGGTGTCGGGGCATGTCCAGAGAAGGGCAGCAAGGCTGGTGAAGGGTCTGGAACACAAGTCCTACAAGGAGGAGCTGAGGGAGCTGGGCATATTTAGCCTGGAGAAGAGTCAGGAGAGACCTTACCACTCTCCTCAACTACCTGAAAGTAGGTTGTAGCCAGCTGGGGGTTGGTCTCTTCTGTCAGACAAACAGCAATACGACAAGAGGAAAAGGCCTCAAGCTGTGCCAGGGGAGGCTGGATATCAGGAAGAATTTATTCACTGAAAAGGTTGTCAAGAATTGAAATGGGCTACCCCAGGAAGTGGTGGAGTCACCATCCTTGGAAGTGTTGAAGAAGTGACTGGATGTGACACTTGGTGCTATGATCTACTTGACGTGATGTTCAGTCAAAGGTTGGACTTGGATGATTGATGTCTTTCTCAACCTAAATGGTTCTGTGACTCTATAATTCTAAGTATGAATCTTCAATATGATTGCAGTGTCTCCTGTTCTTTTGACTTTGCTTTGAGGGATTCAAGCTGGGTATGAAGGTTACAGCAGTGGATTGCTGGAGATGGTAATGGATTCAGTGTTTGAGACCATGTTTGGTTTTTTTCCCCCCCCCGGGTTCCCAGATTTTCTTAGTTTTATCTCTTTGGACTATTGATCTATATTTTAATGTGAAATGCTTGAGTTTTCTTAGGTAATAGTCTGAAAAAGCTGATTCTAAGGATGAAATGCACTTTTATTTTAAACATGCGTGGTTTTATATGAAAATAAGTATAATCCTAATATTTGCAGACCAAAAATATGGTGCAATACTGAAACTGGACTACAGGGATTCCAGTTAGGAATGATTCTAATGGAAAGTGCTTCTATTAATAGTGTTTTAAAGAAACATATACTGGCATGCAAACAAAATCACCTATCTTATGTGGGCTCAATCAGTGCCTCTATTTTTGTCAGTATACTGCTTTCACTGGAAGCCTTTGTACAGCAGGAAACAGCTGTGTAATGTCCATGCTGTTTCATGCTGCAACTGATGTTATTTTGCCCTTCATTTATATCTGTTTTCTTCTTCAGGTATTTTCCTTCAAAAGTAGCTTAGTGGTCTAATTAAATCAGCTAAAGCTTTGCTTTGGCTAATTGAGGCCTATAAGAATGTGTTCAGCCTAAGTAAATGTGGATTGACTCCCATCCGTCAAAAACCCTGATAAAATACTCCTCTTCAAGGAGATTATTCTGTAAAAGGAAAAAAATCCACCCACAATATGCTTGGCCTGTGCAGAACTTGATGCTCATCATGTTCGCATGCTTCAGCTGTTTCAGGGAAGATGTGCATGCACTGCATATTTATAACCAAAACTGTTAATCTGTTGCTGTATATCTTATACATCAGTATAATATAACATCAGACTGTGCTTCCAGATTTATTATGTTGTTTTATGCACTGGTACCAAAGGGAAAAAAGAGGGAAGTCCTATATCTAGAGAAGTGCATTTATAGTAAGCACATCTGCAGTCTTGATTTTCACAAGAGAGCTGCACGGTCGCACTTACCTAAGACACAAACTCCTTGTGGTATTGTGACACACAGGGATGCAGACCTTTCCATCATTTTCTAAGGCAACTCCCAATTCTAATTTATACTTCCAATTCAAAGAAATGATGGAAAAATTAAATTTAAATCCTGATGGAATGTATATATTAGAGATTCTTCTTTCCAAAGGGCATCTCCATCTTCCTTTGTGTTTTGACATCTCATATCTTGTCCATGACTCCTGGCCCTGCTTCTGTATTACAATTTTACCACTTAGAAATTTGAGGGGCAGATAATTAACATATATAAGGATGACACAAGGCAGTTTTACCCTACATTGTCTCCTTTATGGAGATAATTTTTCAGTTGTCTTTTCAGCCCCCTTTTTGGGGTTCTAAAAGGAGGACCACTGGAGGGACATATCTTCTTCATCTGAAAGTATAGGTACCTTACAGCTGTGGAGGCACAGTGCTTTTGCATCCATGGTTCTGTTGTACTTTCTGATCAGAAAGTCTGGCATGCTCCCTACCAGGATATGGCCTTTGCTTGGTATGACTGCCTGCATCTGAAACAGAACAAATCTGAAATCAGCAGATGAGAGGTTTATCTAGAGCCATGTAACATACATTAATGTAAATGCTACCTAATTTTGCTTTTTAACAATATGTGATATGTATTGGAAAATCTTCTGTCCTTCTTTAAATTTATTTTTTTTTACAAACAAATGCCACTTAATTATCAAGTAAAATATTAGCCTTTAGGGGAAATGGCTGCTAGCAAGCTAATTTTTTATTAGCATCATTATTTAATATAAATATTTAATGCTTATGATGATTGTTACTGGGTTTTAATTATTGTTAATTATATGTTAATTATTGTTAATGCTATGTTAATCAAATATATTTAATTATAATTAATATCCTGGCATGATTTCTGTGGGGAGGCTTTGGCTAATTTATTATTTTTGTGGGGTTTTGTTTAATTTTGTTTATTTAGAAGGATTATTTTTAAATTCCAAGGATTCTGAGGAAATATGGGAAAATACTGTTGGTGAACGGTAGTTTTGCAAGTAGTCTATCCTTGTGGCAAATAAAATCCACTTGAGAATAGGGATTGTAATTACAGTTGTGTAAATCTAGCTAAAAGCTATCCCATTTCTAGTTTCTTTGAAAGTATTAATAGAAATGTTAATGAACTTTGT
Organism: Melanocharis versteri; assembly: GCA_013397845.1. Classification (NCBI taxonomy): domain Eukaryota; kingdom Metazoa; phylum Chordata; class Aves; order Passeriformes; family Melanocharitidae; genus Melanocharis; species Melanocharis versteri. The sequence goes on from VZTG01007054.1 coordinate 412,792, forward strand.
ATGCACTTCTTTAAATGGTGTTTCAGTTGCATATTAATGCTTTTCTTGCACTACATTAAAAAATGAGAATTACGTTTAATAATATATGCTCTTTCTAGCAGAATAAGCCAAGAAATGGGTTCATAAAACTCAGAAAACATTAACTGAACTAACCCCTGTAAAGCTGGAAATAGTTTTGAAATACTGATTGGTCCCATTTTACACCAGTCGTGTATAGATTTTATTACCACTACTCATTGTGCAGTCAGTGCTGCACATGTCTGTGTGTTGATACAGATTAGGGACTGGAAATAACTGGCCATTTAAGTCTTAAGGTTTTCACTGCCACGAATTTCTTTTTCTGTTGTTGGTACCTCTATTGAACTTTACAGATCTGACAAGTTTTATTAATGAAGTGTCTGTGTATGATCTTTCCGATTTTTAGCATGAGATTTGAAATATTTTGCAGAAAAAGTAATTGTTGAAGTAAATACAGAAATCTACGTACGTGTTGGTTTGCATGTTTTCTGCCAATGGACACTCCTGTTATCTTTCTAAAGCCTAAATCATTTATGTTGCAAGTTTGTAAGAATGTGTGATTGTAAACGGCAAATATTTTCTTATTTTCATTTCAGACGTGCAAATGCATCCTGAATTACAGAAATCAATCCATACATGTTTTCTCTGACATTTTGTTGGAAAATTATCTCAAGCTGGCATAGCTATTATTAAATTGCATCAGTCCAATGCATAACTCCATTTGATTGAATTAATGGTTCAGTTACCTGTTGCTTCATTTTATTCTGGTTTTCAGTGTGGCAGTGGTAGGAGCTGTTGTCAATTTTCAACTTTTCTTTTTTTCATTTAGAAGATGGAATTAATAACGGACCCCCTAACAGTGCTTCCTTCTGTAGTAATCTATGTTCTAATTACTTATAGGAATTCTTGATACAGGTTCCTGGCAAAAAAAAATGTTCAGCTATAGAGAATTACCTGCAAAGAGTCACACAATCACAGAATCAGCTGAGTTGGGAGGCAGCCACAAGGATCATTGAGTCCAACTCCTGGCCCTGCACAGGACCCTCCCCAAAAGTCACACCATATGCCTGAGAGCATTGTCCAAACTCTTGAACTCTGTCAAGCTTGGTGCTGTGACTTCTTCCCTGGGGAGCCTGTTCCAGTGCCCAAACACCCTCTGGGTGAAGAACCTTTCCCAGATATCCAACCTAAACCTCCCCTGACACAACTTCAGGCCATTCCCTTGGGTTCTGTCACTGGTCACCACAGAGAAGAAATCAGTGCCTCCTCTTCCCCACACCAGGAAATTGTAACTGCAGTGAGGTCTCCCCTCAGTCTCCTCTTCTCCAGGCTGAACAGACCAAGTGACCTCAGATCCTCCTCATGTGGCTTCCCTTCAAGGCCCTTCACCATTCTCATTGTCCTCCGTTGGAGACTCTTTAATAGTTTAAGATCTTTCTTATATTGTAGCACCCAAAACTGCCCTCAGCACTTGAGGTGAGGCTGCCCTAGTGCAGAGCAGAGCAGGACAATCCCCTCCCTTGCCTGGCTGGCGATGCTGTGCCTGATGCACCCCAGGACACACTTGGCCCTTCTGGCTGCCAGGGCACTGCTGACTCGTGTTCAACTTTCCATTGACCAGGACCCTTTACAGAGCGCTGCTTTCCAGCCTCTCGTTCCCCATACATCCAGGGTTGCCCAATCCCAGGTGAAGAATCTAGCACTTCCCCTTGTTCAACTTCATATGGTTGGTGATTGCCCATCTCTCTAATTTATTGAGGTCTCTCTGCAGAGCCTCCCTGCCTTCAAGGAAGTTTACAGGTCCTCCCAGTTTTCATCTGTGAACTTCAGGGGAATAAAGTTTCTTTCTTTATAGTTTGATATTTAGATTGATCTATTGTAGCTTCGTTTCTAGGTGCCCTGCTCAGAAACAGCCTCAAAGTTTTAGGAGTTTAGTTTGTGAAGTAGTTGAGCTCTTAAAACCTATTAAAAATTGAATTTGCAAGTACCCAGAAGTTTTTTATCTCTTCTTATATCAGAATTCATCATGAAAAATAGATGAGAACCTTGGATCTATTTGAAATTTACTGTGCATTCAGCCTTTACTACCCACAGATAATAGCTCCATCTCTTATGGCTGCTTACATTACTCTTGAAGCATCTTGTTGTTAATTGCTTGAAACTCTGCCAAGCTGTAACAGGTTGGGGTGGAATTTTCCACTTAAAGAAAAGAAAAGGACAATATGGATTCCTCATTTCCTGTATGCTAATGAAGCAGGGGCCTGTGGGAAAAATAGTATGCAATTAAGTAATTAAACATTCTGCCATAAAGCATGCAGCTAGGGAGAGGAGTTGAGGGGAGCATAGAGCTTGACTTCTGGCTTCTGTCCTTTCAACACTTAATGACTTTGTTTTGTGCCGATAAGGTATAGTGTTATGTGAATTATTTGTGAGTGCTGACATAATCCCATGTGATGTTACTATCACTGAATTTGATATTCATGTTTTGGGGTTTCTTACCTGTTTGGATTTTTTTTTTTTTTTTTTAGCCTGGGCTTTTTTTGGAGGGAACTGGGTTTTTTTTTTTTGGCCCTGAACAGCAGCAGAATTACTTGAGTGCTTCTGTGTATGTAATCAGATATCCAAGACCAGTGCATGAATACAAAATACTATGTAGATCTTTGATTTAGAAAGATATGTAGATCTTTGATTTAGAACAAATAGACTTTTCCAAACAGGGATGCAAGCCTCTAAATACAGCAGACCTGTTTGGAAAAAAGTCTATTTGTTCTTAACAATAATGTTGGTTTCCCTTAGCTTTGGCTCAGCATGACTTCTGACTCCACATCATGCTCATTTTATCTGTGAGCTGAAGTTAGGTAATTTTGCATGCACCACACCCTAACTCCTGAAACTCAAAACTTACGTGCCACATTTTGCCTGGGATTCTTCTCCTCTGGTGACAAAGACAGAAAAATAATATCTGACTTGGCCTTGTCCAGTTTTCTTTCATGAAGCAAATTTTCCGTAGCCTCTGTAAATATTCAAGATAAAGAGATAAATTAGCTCCCATGGTATGAGTTCCTTATTTTTCCTCTTTGAGAATCTTTTTCTCCAAGTTTTGAGGCTGCGATAGTTGGCTTCATTGTTGAACAAAGAACTTTGGTCCCTTTGTCTCCTTGGTGCCTTCACAGTTATTTGATTTCCATGTAATGCAGAACTGGAGGCTATGACTCACCTGGAGACAGCCTTAGCTGATTTTTACTTTGTTCAGCTGTATTCTCTTGATCCTCCAGTAGTAGCATTTGATAAACTGTGACTTCGTAATTTTTGGAAGATACTTAGTCATTTATTAGAAATGGATCAGCTGCTGGGATGATGAAATCCTGAATCTTCAATAGGCATTTTCAGACTGTCTTTGACTTAGGCAAGGGCAAGTTTATGTCCAGAGTCCTTGTGAAAGAGCTGTGTAAGTGCAGAGTGTTAATCTGAAAGCTGTTACTCTTCACCGTTGCATGCTTGTTTCATAGTGCTTGTTTCCACCCTTTCAGAGATTTTTTTGTTTCTTCAAGAAAGAGACTGTCTTGCTGTGTGTTAAACTCTTTCTCAGAAACTTCATAACTACAATTATCTGTATAAAACTAATATATAATGTACTATATATAAAAATATATAATATAGCAGGCTTTCTGACATCCCATTTACCTATTGTTCTTCAACATTGCCTGTTTCAGCCTCTCATAGTAAAGGATTTAACTTTGAAAAATGTCCCGTTTCAGTCGTTTTGTACGTGGTTTATTAAGACTAGCAATTTTAAAATAATGGATGCTATGTTTTAATTTAAACAAATTGTGGCAGATGACCTAATATAACTACATTCAGAGATTAGGTTTTTTAATGTCTTGCCCCTCCCTTCAATATACTTTCAGGACTGTTTTCTTAAAATTCCCTAATTTTTAAAACAAAATTTAGGTTCTTGAGTTACTATGATTAAATGCAAACATTTTCCATGTTCTCCCTGCTATTCCATGCTTTGCAATGTAGAGTGATGGAAAAGAAGCAGCTTTTCTAAAGTAGATGAGGTTAAATTTCCGTTACTTTGAGACTTTTGACTAAAGCTTAGCAGCTGGTGCTCTCTCTGGCGATTGTATTCCAACAATAGTTTCCATCTCAGATATGCTATTTCAGCCCTAATAAGGCCTTAACTTAATCTCCTCACTCAAGTGTCTCCAAGGCTTGCTTTTTCGTGTGTGTGTGATTGCAAGTGTTCAAATCACTCAATCTTTTTCAAGATCTCTGCACATTTAAAACATAGAAAATTATGAGATAACAAATTATGGAAGCCTTGAGAAATTTGTGGCGTTCTCACCAGCATTTGTTTGACCGTGCAGGAGAAGCCTATATGAGAATGAGCCGGCTGCCAGAAGCAGAGCACTGGTATGTGGAGTCACTGCGATCCAAGAGCGACCACATCCCAGCCCATCTCACCTATGGAAAACTGCTGGCTGTGACGGTGAGTTTATCAGCACCTCCTGGGAAGTGGTCTCAGGCCCTTTGAGTAGGTTAGGTAAAGGGATGGGAAGGCTTTGGCCTGAAAATTGCTTATTGCCTTATTTGTCACACTATTTCAGTCATTACTTTTAATTAAGGACTTCGACAGCCTTGGGGTTTTTTTTGTGGAACATTGCATCTATTCTTGAGGTAGTGCCAACTCGGTGCTAGAAGAAAACAGTTATAATGGCACAGGAACTTTGTAATGCACAGTAAGGAGTTCTCATGATAAAGCCTTTATTAGAAGTACTTTGGATGACAAGTAGTGGAATTAATTCAATAAGATAATCAGTTTTTGACTCAGGGCTGTTGGAGTGGCCTATGGCTGGGTGTCACCTATACTTTGTGAATAATATCTCATGCTTTGCATTTACACTTCTTTAGGTGAATCTCGTTGAGCATGTGAAAGGAACTACTCAACTACTAAGAGCTAGTTCTAAAAAGTCAGAAGAGTTGAACTTCTTTATTTCTATAAAATTTACTTAACTTTTGACTGTAAGTGTGCTTGTAGCTCCAGCTAAACTAACCCCATATGATAGTTATAGCAAAGTGCCAGTCTGTCCTTGATTTTCACACATTTTGGAGATGAAAATGGATTTCTGTTCTATTAATTGTAATAATTCGGTTTTAAAACTGCCATTCATTTGTTTTCCGTTTCTTGTTCCCATTTTTCTGACCAATATCCTCTTCCATTTTTATCTGTTCTACATTTGCTTTCATTGTTCACCTTACTGGGTTCATATTTACTTTCTGTGCTCTACTGATACACCTCTGTATGGCTTTCCAGTCCTTGTGCCTCAGTCTGAATACTCCTCAACTGCTTTTCACCTAGTGATAAGCTTTTTCTGTGGTCTTGATTGTGCTTTCCAGTCTTCAAGCAAAAAATGCCTTTTATCCAGGAAAACAACAGTTCATGATTAATTTCAGGAGATGCATTACTGCTAAAAGTATCTGAATTTGGAAGAGGGGAAGGAATTACAACAGAAGTTTTCTGTATGAGTAACAGGTGACAACATAATTTGAAAAAATTAAAAATTGATCAGTGTTACTATGTAGTGTTAAATGCAGAGTTTTATTAACAGCTACCTGGAAGGGAAGGTTTTAACTTGAGGTCAAGGTGGTAGTGTTATATCCCCACTGCCTGTCAGCTCCACATCCTGGAAAGGGTTTTTTTTTTTTAATAATTTCCAGTTACTGTTAAAATAGCTAGGATATTGACAAATATATGCACCAACTGGTTACCTTCTTCTAGAATAGAACTACAAGTAGGTTGTACAGGAAAATTTCCTTATTTATCTTGCTTTTCTAGCAGATATCTTTCTATCTTGCACCTAAGAATAATAGGAATAAGTTAGTGTTACTGGTTTCTTCTCAGCAGATCTTTGACACAAAAGTGCTAATTTATTGGAATTGCTGTGGGGAAGTGTTGTGGTTTAGGAATAGTATTTCCCAATTTAGTGTTCCCACTGTAACACTCCAAGTCACACGCTGCTCTCTCACTACTCCCTCTCCCTCCCACTGCAGCAGGCTGGAGAGGAGAATTGGAGGCACAAAAGGTGAAGATCATGGGCTGAAATAAGAACAATTTACTGCAAACAGTAATAAAATAAGAATAAAAACAGTAAGAGCAACAATATTAATAAAAAAGTGTACGAGAGAGGTGAACAGTTCACACGGATGCTCACAACACAGAAACCCCTGGCAATACCCGACAGTGCCACCATGCTCTGCAATCCAGAAGTGACCCTTTTGCTCCTTTCCTGGATGGGGAGATCGTATAGAATAACCTCTGGGTCCTGGCCATGTCCCCTCCTGGCTACTGCAGAAATTAACCCTGTCCTGGCCAGAGCCAGGACAGGAAGTAAAGGGTTTTCTTAATAAAATACAATTTTTTTTTTTCTTCTTCTTCTTTTTTTTCTTTTTTTTTTTATATTTTTCTCTTTCCTCCTCCTAATATTGCATTTTAACAAGATTTTGTGAGTCACACTGNTACCCCAGTACTCCTCTGGTTAATTTTTTCAACTGCTGAGTGTGTGAAATATGAGGTCTGCTAGAGAAAGTCTTGCAGTGGTTCTGGGAAACAAGGTCTCACAGTTTTCTTCAAAATAACAAAATCCCCAAATCCCAGAAGTGTACAAACCATGTGAGCCACTTTTTTCTTTTTTCCCTCATTATGAAAGTGCAGGTATAGGATTAAACTTTAGTGTTATTATCCCAACTTTTAGAAGGAAGCAATGAAAAATGTGCATGAGTCCTTATGGTAGAATTGAACTGTTTACTTTTCTCTGGGGATATAGATCGAAGGTGTGTGTGGGGTGGACTGTGCCTTGAGCATCTGAGCTGTGTTCATGGAAGAACGTGTCTCAGCAAGGAGAAGAGCTGTATACAGCTTTGAACACTGAATACTGCACTATGATAGGCAATAAAATACCTTTCCTTTCTCAACACACACTTGCTTTCCTATACTTGCTCTGTGCCATAATTGTAGTCTATTCTCATCACATTTGTTTGTTATTATCTCTTGACACTTTTTTCTTTATTACTGTTGCTTCTCACATTCATGGCAGTATGTACAGATAGGGTTATTGTCCATTCTGTTGACAGCAGTATAAGCTGAAAAGATGGCACTGATGTCCTGTTGACTTTTAGGATTTCATAAGCATATAGCAAGGACCATTATGATGACAAAGTATTTACAGATGGCACAATATTTTTCTGGTGGTTACTTCATTAATGAAAAATAAAGTTCCTTTATTTTTGGTCTATTGAAAATTGGTATTTATTCCAATTAGTTCTTTGAGCTACAGGTCTGAGAAAATATTCAGCACAAAAATGGATGAAGAGATTTGGCAGTAAAATATGGGGGGTTTGTCTCCATGTTGGTCACTTAATCAGTTTTGCAGGCTACTGTCTGCTCAGTGATTTACAAAATGAATTTTGTCTAATTTCTGGCATACTGAACTATCCTAGTATTAGTTCCCATCGCAAGTATATGATTGCTGTAACTGACATGCTTCCTGGAAGTCTTCGTAAATTTCTGTGGAGATTTGGATTAGAGCTGCTCCCTTTGGCATAGTTATTTCAGTCCAATCCTGACTTGAGCTACCACTGTGATTTATTCTTCTGTTACACTTTGCTACCTGGGTTAACGATGGTTTTCTCACAGCCTGTAAATTTAGGAGAGAGAAAAGCCGACTTCAGTTAGTTTTTGGATGTTAGAGAAGAGATGTTAGAGACTTCTTTACCGTCTTCTGTTGGAACCAAACCTTTGAACGTTTTACAAACCTGTTTCTGAATATAGGTACTGAGACAAAATTGTTGGTAACACTTCTCTGTGTCTCTTTTCTATGAGAGAAATGGGAGATCGCTGATGAATTGAAGGGCGGATGTAGGTGCTAATGTAGATAGAAAATTTTTCCGTCAGTGAAATTGGGGGTGTGAGGGTGAAGAGGAGGTAATTTCCAGACAAGTTCCTAAATTCCAGCCAAAGGCAATTCTGATATAAAACCGCCTAGCAGTAAAGTCAGACCTGTAAAGTTCACAAATTCAGCTGTGTTTTACCTCCTTATTTAATTCCAATGAAGTGGCTTAATTTTAACGCCAGCTTTTCCGCCTTCTCAAGTCTGTTGCCAGTATTAATGCTTACTGAAAGCAGCATCACATAGAATCAGAGAATCACTTAGGTTGGAAAAGATACAAGTAATGCCAGATGGATTTGGGTATGCTGCTGTATATGCAGGAAAAACCAGACCAGCTTAAGAGCTCCAGAGGAATAGCTAATGAATTTACAGTCTTGTTACCTAATGCCATAAGTCACAAGAATTTCCTAACTCCTATATTAGTTCATGTTATATGTTTATATCTAAGAATTACAGCTCACTAAGCTACAATTTTCTTGAAAATATGTTAGGACAGCATAATTTAGTGGTTGAAAATCATGATTAGTAGCTCAGTTAGTAGAATAATTGGAAAATAGCCAGTTGTCTGGGGCTTAGGTTTGTGCTTTTTTTATTTTTTTGAAACGACATGTAGGTGTTTAGAACTGTAGTGCTTTAGCATTATGTGCTTTTCATACCTTTGACTTGTTAAACTGCTTAAATTGCTTGAGGAATTTATTTTTCAATGTGACATGTTAGTTGACGTAGCCAATCTTCTGGTAGCTTCGTACTGCAGCATCTGAGCCTCATCCCTTGCTTAGGTAATATATTTCTATATCACAAAGAAAAGAATAATTTTTTAAAAGGCTTTAAAATTGCAAGGCTCCCAGCTTTAGGATAAAAATGAGTCTGTCAAAAATGACAGTGCCAGGTGATGCCTTGAGCATGTACTGTAATTCATTTTCCATTATATGAGCAGACCATCTAGAAGAGAAGGCATTGGCTGTCATGCTAAAAAATCATTTGCACGTAAGGCTTTCAATTTTTTTTCCTTCCTCTCACTTTAGTAGTCTTAAAGGGAAGACTTAAGAAACCCTCCCTCCTGATGTCTGGCCTCTCTGCCATCAGTCAGTGATTGGTTGTTACAGTAGAATGCTAGTCTGAGAAGCTTTATTTCAATTACAAATAAATGTTTTGAAGTTTTGTTTTAACTGTTTTGAGTGAGCTTGAGCCCAAAAATGACCCTGCATAGTTTGCAGTAGTGGCTCTAATTGCTAAAGTACTTAGGGACAGCCTCATGTTGTAACATTTAGTGTGTTGCATCTAGGAATTACAGGCTTTGCTATATTGCTCTGGAAAAAATTGCACAGTGTTTTCTTGCATTTTACATGGCTCCACACAGTGCTGTTAATCTCCTATTTTTTACTGGCTTGGAAAATCACCCAAAGTGCTGTAAGAAAAATTTATTTTGCCTTGTAAAATTTCTGTGTTGGAGCTCCAAACTATTAAATTCAGCAATAATCATCCTAGAAGATCCCCTGTAATATAAAATATTTTATTTTAAGATGTTTGCTTCAAAAGGGGATTGTGAAAAGGCAGTCATAGACATGATAGAGACAGGCAGTGTTTTGGATTAATATAAAAGTTACCGCATTGTGACATTCAAGTGTCAACATTGAAGTTTAGTACTTTTCTTAAGTTTTGAAATAATTGCTCCTCAGTAAGTGACCATATTTTTGCCTGCAGTTGTTTGTTGCTTATGCTTCTGACAAACAGAAGGCCAGAGAGATATCCTGCCATTTTTGGTTAGTTCTGAAATTATTCAGAATGTTGCTATCAAATACCCTACTGTATTCAGTAATTGGTGTAGTGCTTGACTGTCATCTCAAAATAAATATAAATAAATGACAACATAGAAATAAATGGAAGATAGGAAGAACGGAAAACAATGGGACAGCAGGGGAAAAGGAGCATGCTGTACAATGAATAGACTAATTCAACATTTACTATTTCTGTAATTACTTGGTGCTGGTGTTTCAGCACAGAAAGGAAATTTGCATTTCTGTTGGAAAAATCTGTCATATTGTCATCTTTAATGTCACTAGTTGATTGCTACTTTTTTTTCTGTCTCTCTAGATTTACACAAATGGGAAGAAAGCAGAAATGAGGGAGAACAGTCATGATGTCAAAAGAATCGTGACTGTCTTTAAGACATAGCAATTGAAATGCTCTATGTTAAATCTAGTCATGATCTTCTAGAACGGTTTCTTCTTTTACTAATCAACTCCTTTAAAGCAAACAAAAGTATTTTCAGTGATACTTAGGGGACCAATAAATGCCTACACATAGAGAAATCTTTAATTAATGAAAAGGCATTTTCTGGACAGGTCAATTTAATTAGATTAGCAAAGCTCTTAGGTATTTTGTTTTGGGAAACTGTATATCCCTTGGCTGTTAGTACTGCTTCTAGGAAGTTTTTTTTTTTTATGAAAATCGGATATTTCAGTTAAAGTCACATCATGACAATATAAAAAATGACATTGAATCCATGAGAATGCCCTCCCTAACCAATCGAGTAAAGCCAAGCAATAGCCACTACTGCTTTTCTGTCTTGTATTCAATTTGTCTTTGGAGCCTGGCACAGACACTATGAGCTTTCTTGCCACTTGAAATCTCCTGAGGGTTGAAACTGATCCAAGTTTGCATTTACTTCTGAGTTTGCGAAATGTAAGTTGTTGTCATTTTTGTTTCCATCTCACAAGCAATTCACTTGTAGGGGGTAGAAGGAAGGGGTTTCCCTCTTCAATGGGGAAAATCAGTTTTATTGACTTCAGAAGTGTGAGCCCTATTTTTTCAAGGTTTAGTTATCTGGTGTATCTGGAGCTTTAACACGTCCAGTCTGAATGACAGGATTTCCGAACTGCAGAAACTTCAATAGCTGACATCTATTGAGCTTGTATTTCTTCAGAGGCTGGCTGCATGCCAGAAAGTATTGCCTCCATGGGTATACTTTCCAGTCCCCTTAGGATATGTGTTTGGCTGCATGCCAGTTGTAATAGAATTAATTGTAAAGCAGAATATTTTCATTTAAGTATAACAAATCTATCTAGTTCATAAATGACTCTGGAACAGGTATTTAGGCACATAACCCCTCACTAACCTCCTTTAGGGATCTCATCTTCGGTATTGTGTTTCTAACTTCCTGTAGACAGGAAAGAGGGAGCCCTAAACTTCTCACTTTACTCAACATAAATTTAACGCTTGTTACAGAGAACATCACTGACACAGGATGAACTGCTTTCATGAAAGAATCACAGACTGCTTTGGGTTTGGAAGCAACCTTAAAGATCATCTAGTTCTAACCCACCAAAAGAGAGATCTTTTTTTTTATTATTATTACGTGGTTGAATGTAGCTGCTGTAGTTACTCTGTGTGTAGTAATTTTGTCAGTAATTGTGGAGAAATAGGCCAAATTTAGCTTAGAAGTAATTCATCAGACTCAGTGAAAACAGCTTGTGAAAATACTGAATTTATATTCTACTGACTGGCCAGTGAAATATGAGTAGATATCAATACATTTCTTTATCAGAAAATATAAAATGTGGTTTAAGACTGAACAAAAAAAAAGGACTAACTGGAAATTTACTTCACATTTCATTGCATATTTTTGATAAAAAACGATCGAAGTTTAATGACCGAAGTGAACATTTCAGTAGGGTCTAGACAGTAAATAAATCACAAGGTATAGAATGAAATCTGTTCTTTAAAAGTTTATTTTACACAATGTTTCTTGTTTCCAACAAGAGGTAATGAAATGAGGTAAATTCCTTCTAGACTTCAAGTTACCCCAAAAGAAAAACTAAGAAATAGATACATCATTAAAAAAAATGACAAACAAAAAAAACCCCCACCACAACAGAACAACCAAAACAAAACAAAATGAAACAAAAAAACCCAACCAACTCCAAGGGGAAATAAAATTTATGCCTAAATTTCTTTTTGATACTGTTTTGAATGCTTCAATAGAGTAAGAATGATTTTGGTGATAGGAGACACATAAACTAAGAAAATGGATGTCAAATAGCTTTAATATATTACCGATTAATTTGATACATAGTACTTGAAGAAAATATCATCTTAATATTCTCTCAATCATGTCCCAAGCCAGTAAAGTTGTGAGTTGTGCTTTAAATTTCCAAATCTGTGTGTCAGTTTATGTGCAGTGGTGTCATACTCAAAAATGCTTAAGCTCCAGTACATTGCCACCAAAGTCAATGGGCACTGCTTCAATCTCACCTCTCTGGTTATCGTGCCTTTAATTATCACTGTAGATATAGACTCAAGAACACATGACTACTCTCTCAATTAACCTTGGCTCACTGAAGAATCACATTGACTTCAGCAGTATCTCAGTGAAGCTAGTAGATGGATTTTACTCAACAAAAATCTGCATGTGTTTGAAGGAGGACTAATGTGATATATTAAGATGGAAGTGAACCACTTAAGGTGTAAATAGAGAATTTAACTAAAAGAAGAGGTTGAATTTTATTGATTCTACCACGGCTTATTTCCAAAAGCAACTGGGTTATGTACTGGGTTATGCGAGCAGTATGCAATGTACTGGATTGTGCATGTGAGGACCCTGGTCCGGTGAAATGACTGGTAAGGAGAATGTCAGTCGTGGCCTCAGTGGCAAGGTTGTGTGGATGCGTCACAATGGACAATAATGAGAAAGTAGCCTCACATTTATTATAAAGTTTAATACATGGTGGATTACCGTGAACTGGTAGATAAAGATTTATAGTGCAGTTTCCTCCAGAGTAATCCAATTCATGCTCCCGTACACTGAGATGGCTTCTCTGCCATGTTTGGTTGTTTTTATTTTATTTTAATAAAGATGAGATGAAGAGCCAGGATTTATCTCCTTAATGCACAGGAAGTATAGAAACTGAGATAAATTTTAGACCTTTGATGTTAATAATCGAAGTCCTGTATATATTGGGTTGGGCTAGCATTTCGCGTACAAATTGTGGTACAAGATATTTATATTGTAGTTCAGAGTGAAAAGTTGTAGAAATAACAGCAAAATGAAGGAAAAAGAAGAATCCCTTTAGCTACTAAATACTAGATATTAAAGTTGTTTTTAAACTACTAATATTTAGAGCGGGGCTGGGGAGCTTACCTATGTCAATGACATCATTGTAAGATGCAACTCTATAGTTCCTGTTTCCTTAGTCCACCTCAGTAAAAGCTTTTCAAGAATTTATTACTCATTTATTCAGTATCACACCATTTAAGTTGCATTTTACCTCACAACTTTTGTGAGGCAAAAGGAACTGGTTATGAAACAGGATATTCAAGTCTGCAATAACTTATAGAAGCATGGAAAGGAAGTCACAGGTTCAGTTCAAACTTTGTTGCTATCACTGAATTGTCTGTGACTTTAAAATGTTCTGGAGAGGGAGAAAAAGATATGTAACATAATACTTGTTTTTCTCTATTCAGTGTGCACATTTTAATCAAACCTCCATTAATAAATATTTTCATAATTCAATTTGTTTTATTAAAAATGTGGATGCATGCCAAAAAAAAATCAAACAGATGTGGAGAGTGCCAGTCAGCTGCATTTGTGGCATAAATTAAGTTCTTTATGCAATCACATTATTACCAGTTAAAGTTGGTAAAACTATATTGAAGAATGAAGTCTGTGTCCTACTGGTGAAACCCTCGTAAGTTTTGAAGAATGATGAATATTTATGTCATATAAAGTTGGTTCAAATTGCAGAGACCACCTAATTTGTTGAATCACCTTACTGGTTGCCACTGTGTCATCATAGTTTCCACAGGAGGGTTATTCAGAGCTGCTCAGCTGTATTAGTCTTTTCCAGTTTTACTACCATTGCAGGGTCCCTGGGCCTCCAGCAGCCTGAAGTACAACAGCTGCCTCAACATGAATTTGGCACAGTTTACCAGAAAAGTGAGGAAAAAAAATTGGGGTGAATATCGAAATGCTAGTTTCGTCCTCAGCTTTTTAATATTTTAAGGATAAATAGAGTCTTCTATTAACGTATCAACTGCCCTTAGCTGGCTCTCTTTTGTTTGTTCTGGTGATCATAACAGTCATTTGTATGAAAGCCCAGATAAGCTGCATGTCTGACCATATTAGCAAGCATGGAAACATTGTTTTGGTCTCTAGGGAAGAAGCAACCAACAAAACAAAATCCTCTTGCAGTCAACTGCAAAGAACTGGTCTTAAGAAATCAAGCTCCTGAAATAATATTTAAACAATTAACATTCTGTCTTCCAAAACTGCAAGCACCCAGCCATTCTGATTTAGAGTCTGCATGATTTGTGGAGAGTGAGGTATTTCTGAAAGCCAGGACAACTTATGTGTTAGGTTATAAGAGCCCTGTGTTACTTACCTGCACTTTTTAAACTTATTTTTCCTTTTAAATTCGTTGATGTTGCTGGAAGATGGTAATCAGGGGCAATTAATTTTTATTTGGGCATGAGACAGGGGAGAGGGGGACTGATGTTTTCTTTATTAATGGAAAACTCCAGAAAGTTTGTCCTCATTATATGCTTTAGGTCCAGATCCAGTAAGGCAAATATCAGCCAGTCTTCCAAATCAATTATTAAAGTGTCTTCATCGTGCTCAAGTTCTTTTCCTCAGCAAGGAGATTGACATTGATTGTTTTGTGATTCTGTCTTGTTAGTCTCTGCACCGAAAAGCCGTAAATATGCCAGTGCATCTGTGCAGAGGATCTCCATTAGGGCTAGGGCTAGGGCCACCCACTCATTTCTCCTGAGCAGACCAGTAGCTGTCATATAACACCTTTTCATTAGCTACTGACCTGGACTGAATGTAAACTGGTGACCAACAGGGGAAAGGTATTTTGTATCCCATTGTTAATCCTCGGAGCTGTCAAGTATTTTCATTAAAATTTATGAATAACTTCTTTATCCTTCAAATAAACTTGCTATCATGCAGTTGTAAACTTAAAGTTTTTTGCTTTGTAAAATTGCCAGAGCATGTCGTTGTGCACATATGACTGCAAACCCTGCTGCTGGAAATTGGGAGATTTCCAGTGGCTCTCAATTCCTGCGTTTGTATGGGTCAATACACATAACAGTGAGCATGCACACCAAATGCCTTCCTGCCCCAAATCAGTATTTTTCAGCTGTTTAAACAATTATCTGGATTTTCTTTAAAAGTTATAATTTTGTTTCCTTACACCATCTGTTTTATTTAACACTGAAAACATACAGTGGGAAAGGGACAATGACAGGATTACTGTAAAGTTAAATCTACACAGTGCATGCATTCTGTTGGGTAGTTAAGGTGTACATTGGATAGTTGTAAAAAAGTTGATAAATACTAAGTTTTAATTGTGAAATAGCCTGATTCTGTCAAGTGGTTGGATTTTACATAATTTGACACAAAAAATAATGTGTATTAAATCCATGCTGAGGTATTGACATTTTAGCAGTAGGCTGCATTAAAGAGGACATTTTAGCTGGTGTGATGCAAGGTTCCTCACAATGCCAGTCTGCAAGAATTCTTTTTTAAAAATATTTTTTGACAAATGTGGATATATGAAAGTGATGGCCAACGTGAACAAATGGAGCTTTGCTGATTGTTTTTAATTGGATAACTTTGTCTTGGTTGATATAATTAAAGATTTTTCTCCCCTTTATCTGTGAAATGACCATTTGAGCCTGTAAATAGCACAGTTCTTTTGATGTTATGTATGCTGGCACCTGTCATCATTGTGTATTGTAGGTCTCCTGACTAGCCTGAACTTGAGTGCAGTATGCCATTTGGAAAGTGCCAAAAAGAGTAGAGCAGTCATGTATTTTTGGTGATTCCAGTAAATAAAAGTTAATCATTTTTGACAAATGTTTGTGGCCTTACAGTTCTGTAGGTAGAAGCTACAATTTTTTGACTGTATTCAATGAACTGTGCTTTGATGTTCTAGAAATAGACACAGAGTGCAACTGGCTAAACCTAATTATGTTAGTCTGTTAAAAAAGGCAATTATGCAAAATCTGTAGATGTTCATTCTGTCACTATTAACAGTACATATGCTTAGTGCCTCTCATTTTGAAGCCTCAATGCTAGACTTAGATAAGCCATTGTAACTGTTGCCAGACCACAATTGCCAGCCTTGGACTTAAATGTGCAAATTTGAGTGTTTGATTATCACCTCGCCCTGCCAATTGTTTTAATTGATGATTATTTTCTTCTTCATTTTTTGTTCTTAACTGTAGTTGTATGCTATTTTAAAAAAAAATTGTGTGTAATATACGTATATATGTGTTTTTACTGCACTAGTAGAAGAGGAAAAATCAATCTGGGCTATGTGTCATATGGTTTGTTGTTTTGGGCTTTTCATTTGTGGATTTGTTGTTTGGGTTTTTTTATAAAGCAGGGATGAGCCACTGCAGTGTAAGATAGTGTACTCCATCATGTAGTTGCACCATTTGGTTGAGAGGAACCTTGTGCCACGTGGATTTGACTTCAAGGAATATGGGTTTACCAAAGAAAGTTTACTAAACTCCTATTTCTAATGAACATTAATTTTGTGAAACTGGAATCTTGTAAATGTTAAGCCTGCTTGTATCTCTGCCAGGATGATCTGTTGAAATATGGCCTCTGTGTTGGTTTTGGTGGAACCTGGTCTTCATATAGTTCTTGGTGTGCCGCACAAGTTCCTTCACTCTATTTTATTGTCTCTAAGACCCCTGGGGGAAATACTGAGAATCTAAAGCAGCTGTAATCATGAACAGACCTCGTTATTATTCCTATGTTAACTTGTGGGATAGAGCAGGATGTGTGCCATGTCTGTTTCCAGACCACAAAACTTGAGAAAGCCTATATGGCTGTATCTGTGAAATAACACTCAAGGCGACTCGAGAGGTGCAGACCACAATGCCTTCCTTCCACAGGGGTTAAGCTTAACTGTTCTTTATTCTGCAGGCTGCCTATTTTATAGCACAAACCACAGCAGCTAATTTTTTGGGGATAGGGATAAACAGGTCACAGGTGTCTGACGGAATATGTGATGGTGATTTGTGTTTGAGTATCAGAGTAGACTAATCCAATATCACTGTTTTTTCGAGAATAATGACCACTAATGGATCTGCTCTGGCATTTCTATACCATAATGCAACTGTAGTGGTTTGGTGATTCCAGTGATAAGGAAATCTCTGTCTTAGAAAATGTCTGTTCTTTTTACCATTATTTCTGTTAGGCTTTGGTTTTGTTGGTTTTGGTTTTTTTTTTTTTTCCCTAGACCATTTTGTCATACCCTTGACCATTGTCTTTAAAAATTACCATTTCTATTACAGTTGTTTTATGGTTGTCAGAATTGATTTCTGATAAAATCTGACTTCCCACATTAAAATCAGAAATACATATTTTTTTTTACTTTCCACATTAAACCCTAAAATATTTTCTATTTATGTACTTTCATTTGTGGAACTTTACCTTTGGCTGTGAACATACTGTTATTTAGGATACGAGGAAAAGAAATGGAGCTGCATCAGGGGAAGTTCAGAATGAACATTAGGAAAAGGTTCTTCACTGCGAAGGTGACTGGTCACTGGACCGGGCTCTGCAGGGAAGTGGTTACAGCACCCAGCCTGTCAGAGCTCAAGAAGTATCTGGAAAACACTAGTCACATGGTTTTAGGCAGTCCTGTGAGGAGCAGGGGGTGGGAGTGAATGATATTTATGGGTCCTTTCCAGCATGAGAACTTCTGGGATTCTGTGATTTCACAGAACCATAACATGCTTTCCCTCCCCCACCCCCCAATCACTTTTTTTTTTTTTAAGAGCATGACTAAAGCTCTGTCCTAGTTTCCCTTCTGATTTTAGCTTGGGTAAGTGTAATGTTTGTCCGGAAAAGTAGCATGGAGCTGATGTTCACCCCAAAGCCCTTTACAATACTTTTTGCAATATGTTTCTACCACTTCCTTACTTCTTGGACACTAATGATGTTGGATACATTTCTTCCTCAGTCTGGAGATCTGCACCATAAAGTAGCTGACCACAAAACTTACTGTAGCACTTAAACATTCGTGTTTATTTAGGTTAAAGTCTAGTGATAATAGTGGTTGTTCTTCTGCAGTGCCTGGAATTTGGAAATTTTAACTGTACATGATTGCTCCGGGGTGACACACTGTTAAAATAATTTCACCCCCTTTTTTTTTTAGGGACGCAAGAGTGAGGCAGAGAAGTACTTCATGAAGGCTATTCAGCTGGATCCTACCAAAGGAAACTGCTACATGCATTATGGTATGTTTTGGATAGATAGGATTTCCACACGTATTCCAGGCTTGCTGTTAATCTCTCCAAGTGACTAAAGATTTGAAAAGTTCTACTGGCAAAGTATCTTCTTTAAAATGAAAGAAACTAATCTACCATATATTACTTCATTACAATTTTTCAATCATTGTAGAGGGCGAGGTGAAGAATTTCATATTTTGCATAGCTTTCCTCCTCGGAGAGGAATTTCAGTATTGCTGCCTCTCTGGGAAAGAACAAAGGTGACTATTGCCATATGTAAAAGTTTCATGGCCTGGAATATTATTGTTAACAGTTTTGGCCTGACTTCAGTGATTGCTGGTGGGTGGGCAACCAGAAGTTTTACTTCAGTGTGCATGAGTTCTGTATATTGAAGCGTCTTACAGGCCTTACATCTACCTCCTTCCCAGCACCTTCTTGGCTAGAAATGGCTAAGTATTACAAAAGGTTTTGACAAGTTGGCTGTATCTTTCCTGTTAAGCCATGCACGTGCATAAAGCACGCCGTTAATTTGAAGGTATCTTTGTAACTTTGGATTGTTTTTGCTAGATGTGCAAAAAATATTTCCCGATGTGTTTAGTCTGAGGGAACCAAAATTATTTATCTTTATAAACTAATTCTGACTGTATTTTAAAGCTGATAATGGACAAATCTTAAAATGCAAGCTACATTGTGCCAATTGGAATGTAGAAAGTAGTAAGTTTTATCTTAGTTTAGGAAGAAGGTAGGGAACCACACAGCACACTATATATATATCTTTGTATATTATTTTCATTTCCTCTTCTAACTGGTAAAATAAATAAAAATGAGTGGGCAAGAGGGAAAATTAATCTCACATAATAACAATGCTTTTACTCTTTGATATCTTTGTCTGAATTGCTCACATGCTGTATTTCTGTTTGGTCCTATGCAGCATGTTAGATTCCCAGAATCAACTTTTGGACTTAGAACATGTCATTGTACTCAAATTAACGTAGCCCAGTGTTGCATTATTTTGCAACATTATGAAACATTGCAGTTCATAGCCTTGTCTTCTATTTATGCCTGTACAGGTAAAGATGATAGGGATGTTTATGCATATAAGCTCCATTATTTCAATTGGATATAAGTGTAGTGTATATCTCCAGACAGTGAGGAAAAGTTACAGCTGATTATTTCTTGAAATCCTACTCAAGCCCCTTCCACCCATTCTTTTTAAGAAATCTGTTCTTAGTTATTAGGAAATCTTTGCATACAAATTCTATGGTTGGTCTCAATGGTCCATCTCAGCAAATGATGTTAGGATTTAGTGTATTTCATTACAGGTCTAGAATTTTTTTGTTTTTCTCTCATTATTCATCACCTTGCTTGTCCTTCCCTGCAATATGCCCTCTGTCTCATTTTCCAGTACCCTATAAACTAAAAGCATGGTTATTCAAATCATCATTCATGTCTGATATATTGACTTCTTCTTTACCAGATTACAATATTGAAGTGGTGTGTTATTTCCTAATTAAGATTATTCCCTAAAAACATTGACTGACTTTTCCCTTACTGTGTCCCAGGTTCAAAAGGTGGATTCTTTCATTGTGCAGAGGTCATAATTGCAACATAAATGAGGTTCTATTCAACAGCTTAGGGGTGAAGGGCAAAATATAGTCAGTATTTGGAATAACAGCATAGTAAAATGAGATGCTAGAGGGCAATAGATACAAGAAAGTTCTCTTTAACAGTCACTTGGCCTCTTTCTTGGAGCATTATACCTAGAGAGCTCTTCTTGAATGCATGTGAAACCTTTTCATAATACAACTTCTGATTGCCTCATCGATTCAGTGATGTTATTCTATGTTTATATCAAAGTAGCTATGAGAAAGATATGGTCTACTTCTGCTTGGCTCTTGTGTCTGTGTAGTACAGCTGGTTTCAAATCCTTGTCGCTTTGGGCACAGGACTTTATAAAATGTGAATAAATTATCCTTGCTTTTTATTTCTTTCCCTCTTTCCTTTCTTTTCTTCCTAGCTTTATTTCTCTTCTCCTTTCCGCCTATTTCTTGAATTAATGAGGGTTGTGTACTGTGTGTTACCTGGGGCATTCCAAATAATCCACTGCAATCTCTAGTGAACACTTTAAGCTTTACCTCTCCATCTCATTAATTTGTTCCAGCACTTTGTCGCAGGTACATTCTACATCCTATATGCCAGGAGTTTAATTGTGGGGAAATACATCTATATTTTGCATGTAAATCTTAGAGATTACATTTTTTTCTCAACATGAAGATGTTGGAAGAGAGAATGAAGTAGTTGGCATCAGTCCTAAAAAAACACATACCTCACAAAACAGCCAAATGAAAAGAGTGGTCAGTTGAGACATGACAGGGTGTTGATGGAGTAGCAGGAATAAATGGACTGAAGATTTTCTTCCAAGTGCACATGGATTGCATACACTTATAATTTGTGCTTCCAGGTTGTGCAGATGTTCGTTTTGACTTCTAACCTTCTTCACTTTTCTTGGAGCTATGAGGAAAAACTGTCAATATGCTGTATCTTTTAAGAGGCTTACCTTTGTATTATAATATGCTTTAATTCAAGCTGTAAGCCAAAGCTATTTTTAGGTATGACTTGGTGCAGGAGGCAGCTTACTTAATCATGTGAAAATTTGGAGGGAGGGGAACAGCTTCACAGCTGCTCCTTGAAAGATACCACCATAGCATGTTTCTCTGCTCAAGCTGGCATTATAATTAGTTTCCTATAGGTACTTGGCTGACTTTGAATTTAAGGGGATTTAAGTTTTAAGCAGTGTTTCCCAGACTCATTATGCTTGAAGATGTCTGAAAGGAGAAACAGTGGAAAAGCTGAAGAGATATAAATACCTGTGAACTGCTGACATGATGCCACTTCATTGGACATAAGGGGAAGTGTCTTTTACTCTAGTGACCAGAGAGGATGGCAGGCCCCTCTCAGATGGAAATGCGGGCAGCTGCTCACCTGACCACCTTTCTTTTGCCCTTCTTTCCTTTCTGCTCTCATATGCCAGTTATCTGAGCATCTGAACTTGGTGCAAAACCATTGTCTTACAAATATGTGAATGTTGATGAGTGAGCTGCTCAGGTATGCAGTATGCTACCAGAGGCACCTCACAGATGAAAAAGAGAAAATTATCATGAATCAGGAAGAATAAAAAAGTGAGAAAGGAAAGAGTGCAGAAGCACCAATTTGTTTTTTTTTTTTTTGCACAATATACGTGTTTTTGAACTAGAACACTAGAGAAAATTATTTTGGATATTGAGTTTGAATGCTTCTGTAAGGTTTGTGGCTTTTAATTGGATATTTTTAATACACATTTTTTAAAGACGGCCTAAAATTAATACTTTTGACTAAAAGAGGTCAAACTTAACATTTTTTTATGTTTGAATTTCCATTTTTTTTTCTCTGGGAAAGTTTTCTTCAA
Organism: Melanocharis versteri; assembly: GCA_013397845.1. Lineage (NCBI taxonomy): Eukaryota > Metazoa > Chordata > Aves > Passeriformes > Melanocharitidae > Melanocharis > Melanocharis versteri. Next base: position 434,452 of record VZTG01007054.1, read on the forward strand.
GCTGTCTTACCCACATCTACTCAAGATATTGCAGTCATGCATCCCACTTCACTTCACTTAACTCAAGTAGGCCATTTTGAATCCTGCAAGATCTTGGTAATGTCTGTCATCAACAGATTGATGACATAATTGAAGTGGTCTCCATTGACCATTGATTCTTCCTGAGCTACTTGCCTTGATGAAATGAATGGGATGAATCTAAGTGTCAGTCTGAGAAACCACAAAGGGGTGCCTATGAACTAAACGAGTTAAAAGGAACTGTCTTCTAAATATTTTAAGAACATTATGGCATCTAAAGAGTCAGTACATCAAATTTGTTAACAAATGTGCCCAACATAGGGATGTACAGTCAGGTCAGACAAGTGCCCTTGTGGCTCAGAGACTTTGTATGTTTGGATAAAGTATTGACCATCCACAAAGGAGGTAAAGGTCTCTATTTCTGTCTGCACTGAGCCTGTCTCAGGAGAAGTTGAAGGAAGATGGTGTATAAAAGTTGTCAGTGCACAGAGATGAGGTGAATTTCAAACAGTGGCATACTTACGTGCTCATCTTTTTGAAAAAAAAACCCCAAATAAATTCTTCAGTGAGTAGGATGCAGTGTAATTGAGGAGTTTGAAATTGTTGAAAGCTTCCTGTACTAGCTTTCCCTTAAACAAAAACCACCATAAATCTACAGCGATATGTTGTGTAAACAGTTTATCTCCAGAAGTGTCTTATTTTATTTATCATTTGCAGCTTAAAAACAAAAATAAAATAATAATAATAAAAATCATAAAAAACCCCACCAAGCAAACAACAAAACAAAATGAACAAACAAACAAAAACCACAAACAAACCCCCAAAAAACCCCCAAACCAAACAACCCCCCCAAAAAACACTAAAGCAGAGTTCATGTTACTTGTTTGCTAAAAATAGGTTTTGCCGCTGTGCCTCTTGAAGTGCATGTAGTGGCCTCCAACATGATGAGAATGGAGGGGGGAATAAAAGAGAGAGAGACAAAGAAGGAGTGAGGTTTCAAGATAAATGTGTGTAGAGGTCCCTTCTCCCTTATATTTGTAATGGCTTAATTGGAATAGAAAAGTCTAGAACCCAACAGGATGTTCAAATTAACTCTGTTATATTAATAGCTGTTGAGACGTCCTTTTAAAATAGTTTCCTTTGAATAATACATTGTTTCTAATAACTCTAAATTGTTTAAAGATTCCTTTTTCATTAAAAAATGGATTATTCTCATTATATTAATTATGCATTCACTTAATTTGGCAGTTCACATTGATCATCTGCCTTTTTAAGTGTGTTCCCAGTTAGAGATGTAAAACAAAAAGAGACTTTCAGATTACATAAAACTGAGGTGTATTAGCTATATCCTCACTGAACTAAGAAGAGATAACATATTCCCAAATACACTTTTGTTTTTACATTGTCTTTCACTTTTGAATTTGTGATAATTTAGGAGTTATTTTTATAGATTTCCTTATACTACCTGTTTCTTTTTAAGCACATTTAACCTCTTAACTGCTGTTTTTATTGTTTTTCAATTTCATCCTGATCTTTCTAATCACTGTTTCTGGAAAGGGCTCTTAGTCCTTTTTGATGCCTAAATTGTCACCTAAATTTATGAGCGCTTTGTATCTGTCTTACTTCCAAAGATGGCTGCTTTACCACTCCTATGTCACAGCCTGAAAATGGGTTGGAATTGCTATGGTTTAGGGATCAAAGTATATTTCATTGAAATATGATAGCAGTGAATTTTCAAGCACCATTTTCTTCAGTCTTTAAGTCTTAGGCTTACATGTAAGTGTGAGATTTTTTATATATTTACAGGTGTGAATTCATTTTTTTTCTTAGATGTTTCTGCTGAGATTGAGGCTCAGTAAGGTGGAGTGCTGGGTCCTGGACTTCAGTCACAATGACCCCATGCAGCACTGCAGGCTGGGGGCAGAGTGGCTGGAAAGCTGTGCAGAGGAAGAGTACCTGGGGGTGCTGGTGACAGCAGCTGAACATGAGCCAGCGTGTGCCCACGTGGCCGAGAAGGCCAATGGCATCCTGGCCTGTATTGGCAATAGTGTGGCCAGCAGCACCAGGGCAGTGATTGTCCCCCTGTACTCGGCACTGGTGAGGCCACACCTCGAGTCCTGTGTCCAGTTCTGGGCCCCTTGCTGCAAGAAGGACATTGAGGTGCTGGAGCGTGGCCAGAGAAGGGCAACAAGGCTGGGGAACGGTGTGGAGCACAAGTCCTACGAGGAGTGGCTGAGGGAGTTGGGGTTGTTTAGCCTGGAGAAAAGGAGGCTCAGGAGAGACCTCTCTCCAACTGCCTGAAAGGGGGCTGTAGCCAGGTGGAGGTCAGCCTCTTCTCCCAGGCAACCAGGACAAAGGGAAATGGCTTCAAGCAGAGCCAGGGAGGTTCAGGTTGGACATCAGGAAGAATTTTCTCACTGAATAGGGTAGTTAAGCATTGGAACAGGCTGCCCAGGGAGATGGTGGAGTCACCATCCCTGGAGATGTTCAAGAAAGGACTGGTCATGGCACTTAGTACTGTGTTTAATGAGCATGGTGGTGGTCAGTCAAAGGTTGGACTTAATGATCATGAAGGTCTTTTCCAACCTAAATGATTCTTTGAGCTGTATTTATACTATTTCCATGTAGTCACTTTGTTCTCAGTGCTTGAGCTTTGTGGTTTTTCTCTTCATTGACTGAAGAGCAGCCTGGGAAAGATTTATATATTTTTCCCACATATTTAAGGAAAAGCTCCTCTGGAGAAAACTGTGTACTAATGAGAAATAGAGTATTAATATTGTATTTATAAGAAAGAGAAACATCAACCATGACCTGCTAACGAAATCTTTCTAATTTCTTTAGAGTTCTATGTTCATGGTAGAAATGTCACCCTAGTCCACAGGTACAACAGTGTTCGCTTTTGTGAATGAAATAAATAAAACTTCACAGGGCATAATTCCAATAAATGAATTATCCCATTTCTGAGAGACAGGTTAGCTAAATGCAGTATATACCAAATGATAAATAAAAGTGCATGGATCTGCTACACTGGGAGCCCCAGATGCTACATGGTGATTTTGTATTGAGAAATTAAATCCCTTGATGAGGTGGGGTCAAAGTGAATCAGATATAGTATGTCCATCACTAAGTCACTTCCCAATATGCACTCATGAACCTTTCTGCCAGTAAAAGGGGTTTTGCCATTTTTAATCTTTTGGAAATACTAACATTAGTATACAATGATTTTGTAGGGAAACAATAAACAAGTTTATGATATTCAAATACTACACGTTCATAGAACATATGTGCTCTTTGGAGAAAGGGTCTCTCTGCCTTGAGCATACCATGTGCCGTCAAATCAGGGTCCTGACTTTGGTCTATGGCTTATACCTGCTGCTGCAATATCGATGAATGTAATTCCAAGACAGGGTTCCTAGACCTGAAACAGGAAGATGTAACTGTCTTGCAGAAAGACTTCATGAAGCTTCTGACCTTTCTGCTCCCAGAACTCTCTCTATAAACTTTACGAAAATGTTCACTACTACTAACCAACAGTATTTCTTACTTCCAAATGGAAGACAAAAACTGTACCCCATGCTGAGCTATTCAGAACAATCTACCAATTTTAAGTCCTTTTCGTCACTCTCTAGGCTGCTGTTACCACACAACGTTAAAAGAAGATTATTACAGACCACTATAATAACTATTTTTTGCAAACTCCCTTTAGAACCAATCACTCAAGTGGAATGCAGTGGAGTATTTCCAAACAAGCTAGGTCACTGACCTGAAATGCTGTGGAATTTCCATGCTTCTGGCTCTTCCCTTGGGTTTAGCCTTAAATCTAATCATTCTGACATCTCAAATACGTGGTTTACTCTGCTTCCTCAGCACAATATACTAGACTCCTCAGAAGATGTGATATAGATATTGCAGATCAGAGACAGAGTTAGAAATGTGTCTGTATGCTTCTTCCATATTGCCAAAATGTAGTGTTTTTGTAGGGACTGAAAAATTAATATGAACAGTGCTGGAGGCTTTGTGGCTGGAGGCTTTGTGGCACGAACAATGCTGGAGGCTTCTTTGCTAATGGCCATATGTTTCGACATATGAGTACTGTCTCATGGGGATTTTTGTAGAGATAGCATGAAGCTGCTACGAAAGTGCAACTGGATAGTTCTTTTTCAGCCAAATTTTACATTTCCAAACCTTATACATCATCGGGTGTCTGGGAAATGATATAGAGTTCAGGATCTTCCTCAGTATTTGTAAATCATGGGATCCTCTGTAGTATATATTTTCATCATTAATCTTTTGGTTTGGTGAGAGCTTCCAGTGATCCAGATGTGGTCACAGGTTTAGTTATCAAATCCCGAAGGTTTTCTAGTTAATTTTTTTCTCTCTTATCTGTGATCATGCTCTGGATGACATCCAGTGGTATATTTAGCACAACTGCAACAGATAACTGTTTCAGACAAAGAAAAAGGCTAATAAAAAAGTCTTTTCCAAGCCACTGCATATATTGACATTGCAGCACCCACTGGCTTGCTCAGTATTTCTATTTATTTTATTTGCAAAGAATAATTTTCTCTATGGGAACTAATTTAAGGCAGAAGGTCTTCAGAAGTCCTTCCAGCAAGAAACCAAGAGTACACCTTTAGATTAAGATGGAATGGAATATAAGGATCAGCAAAAACTGAAATGCTGCTACCATTTAGGTGATAGTGATATAAGTTGCTTTTGTTTTTCCTATCATATCCTCCATGTTCAGCAAGAAATTGTCTAAACAGGGCTGGAAAAGCAGGATATTTAATTAAACATTCCCTTGCTCTGGGAACTGCTCCTTCACAGCCAGTGTATCTGTTTTGAAACTTCTAAAGGAAACAGGGACATTAGGTCATGTCTGTTGACTTTGTGTCTCGAAACATTGATTCATCACCTGAAATATTTTGGAAATCAACTTGCAGACAAGGTCTCTCCTCATTTCTTCCACCAAATGCAATTTAAATTTTCCATTTGGAAATCTCTGGTTGCATCAGCTCTTTAGCTCTCCATTGCCACAGCAGAGCTGAAGTTGATAATAACTTCAGTGATGGTTCTGCTCATGCCACTGAGAATGTAATTCTGCTTGCAAGACATCATCTGCATCAAAGACAGGATACAGTGCATTGGGTCAGCCAGAATCTGCTCCCTCTTCCGATTTCTGTTGAAACTTGAAATGCTCTGAAAGCACCAGCATATATTCAGCTTCAAATCCTCGATCTTGAATGTGGTGAAAGAACTTCTAGTGAAGTTTATTACAAACAGATTTTACAGTGGAATCTTGATAGAGCCACTTTTCATGTTGTGGAAGTAAAAAACGCCTTTGAAGAGGATAAGAAGCAGAAAACTTGGTGACAAATGTATATTAAAAGAAGAAAATTCCTATTAGGATGGCATTGGAAGCTTTTTCATTATTATTCAGAAGGTAGTTTACTCAGTTTTGCTTGGATTACTAAAGATATCACCACACAAGCCTGTCATTGCAACCTGAGTAAATGCAGAACCATCAACATTCTGAGAACATTTAAGATAGTTCTTTTCAAAAGCAAGATGAGCTATTTCAGAAATCTACTCTGTTCTGGGACAGAGTGCCTTTGTATGTTTGCCAGTGAATAAAAGAGGGAACATTTCAACTCAAAGATTGGTGCAAATTACACTTTTATCTAGTAAAATAAAGGCTCACAGTGCCTGCAAGGAATAGTTAAGCCCATTCTGGAGGAACACACTAATGCCTTTGTGCTCTGAACATAAAAGATTTTTACACACAGACATATCCCAGCCGATTAATACCTTTCTTGTTACAATAATGCAGCAGAACTACCAGTTCAGATGTATGGCTTTTAAATTGTTGGTGGTGCATGTCTTAACAAATGCTTTACAAATGTTCTTGGTCATTTTAGAGAGACGAATTTTACAGGATAGAGAGCTCTATGCTTTCATTTCTGTGTACAAATACTTTTTTAAAATTGACAAAAGATGAAAATAAACTGTTCTTTTCAATTGCTAGGAACTGGAAATTTTTTATTCTTGTTTAAATTATGTACATACTTATATCTTACTTTTCAGTAGATTGCATATATTGCCCCAAAAGTTTTTGGTCAAATATAGACCCAAAACCACTGTTGATGGTTTTCAACGAAAAGTAAGTTTGAACAAATTCTGCAGGTACAGAATTCAGCAGCTTTAATGCTATTTCTGATTCTTAGATAGTTTAGGTAAAAATGACTGAGAGGATTGTGAAGTATTGAATCAGTTCTCTGCTATCGAATGTCTTTAGCAGCTCTTGACTACACGTTTACACTCACCCCTGTGCTATCTATCAAGAAAGGTGGAAAATTTTATTTTAAAAAGTAACATTCCAGGCAAAGAACAGTGTTTTTGAAAGTCACATCTTTACCTGGACTATGGATTTCCTGCTTCCAGTTAGAAGAGTAATGAAAAATATTCTTTCCTCTAGGTAGGAAAATGTGGTATTTGGAGCTACAGAAAGGCTGTTTTCTCAAAAGCTGTTGTGATTCCAAAAAACAGTCAGGCTATGATAATTTATGTTGTTGGCAAGAGCTGGAATCATGACACCTGCAATAAGTAAGCTCTCTATGTGATGTTGGGCAGTATCTCATAAATCATGAAGTTTGCCAGCCCCTTGTCAGAGAAGAAAATCCTACATATAAATTTAGACCCACACAAGTGGTTCCTGGATGCAGGGGCTTGTGGATCATGCCTTCTGATCCACCTTCAACACCTTGCCAATATTACACCCTGCTAGTGCTCTTCTCTTGGGAAAACCTCATTATGACTTTGACAGGAAAGGTTCAGAAGTCTGTTTTTTAATGAAGAAAGCACAGCAGTAAACTGCAAATCCAGCTCATTCTTGTATGAATTTAGTATATCAGATTAAAAGGAATGGCAGCTAATGTTTTCAAAATGGTATTTTTCTACTTGGGTGCTTTAAATGAAGTTGAGATGTGTGAATAAAATTAGTCTGCCTTTCAGGAGAACTTGGCAAATCAATTTTCAACTGAAAGTTTCCACCTTGTACTGAGTCTGGCTGGGATAGTGTTAACTTTATAGCAGCTTGGATGATGCCTTGTTTTGGATTTGTGACTAAACTAGCCTTGATAACACACCAGTGTTTTGGCTGTTGCTGAATAGTGTTTGAGCAGTGTCAAGGCTTTCTCTTTTTGGGAGGGGACACAGCTTGGACGGCTGACCTGAGCTGGCCAAAGGGATAGATGTAACAGTCCATATAACATCATGTTCAGCAATAAAAACTGGGGTAGAGAAAGAAGAAGGGTTTGGGCTTCTGAGGTCGCTCTTTATTTGGAGACTGGCTGGGCATCAGTCTGTCTGTGAGAAGTGGTGAGAATTTTCCTTCACTTTGCTGTTTTAGGTTTTGGTCTTTTTTTTTTTTTTTCCTTCCCCATATTAAACTGTCTTTATCTTGATGCAGAGATTTTCTTGGTTTTGCTCTTCTGTTTTCTCCCTTCACCCTGTGTTGAATGCTTGGATACTGGCAGGGGACAACCCACCACGCACCTATACACTTAGGTATTGACTTTTTCACTAGATTGAGAAAGTTGCAGCAAATTTTATTTGTAGCCCATGCAATTACGGAAATCTTTGGTCAGCAGCCCTCCTCTGGATGCTCTCTAATAGCTTTATAACTTTCTTATGTTATGGTGCCCAAAACTGCACATAATATTCAAGGTGAGACCAAACCACTGCAGAGTAGAGTGGGAAAATCACCTCCTTCAACTGGCTTGCAGTGCCAGGCCACTGCTGACTCATGTTCAACTGCCATCTAGCAGGACCCCCAGGTCCCTTTCCATGGTGCTGTTTTCCAGCATCTCATTCCCCAGTCTGTTTGTACATCCAGGGTTGCCCCATCCCAGGTGCAGAATCTGGCACTTGCCCTCAGGGGAGTTGACAGCTCCTCTCAGTTTCGTATCATTGGCAAACTTACTTAGCATGCCTTTCAGTCCTGCATCCAAGTAATTTATGAAGAAAACTGGCCCTAAAATGAAGCTCTGTCAGGGCCTGTGTATAGAGGATAATACAGTTGGTTTCATATATGTATCATCTGCTACCTACCCACTCAGCATGAGTTATTGCCACTTCCAGTACAGCGGAGAGACTTGTGTATGGTAATGTACAGTCTTAGAATTTTCTTTTCTGAAGAACTGAAAGTTTTACTTATACCTTCCTTTTTCCCCCTGGCTGAATGTATTAGTAGCACATCCACTTAGCAGTGTTTCACTCTGCTAACCCAGGGCTTTCATTGACAAAAGTACCTTAATGTTAACAATTTATGTCTGGTTTGTTTTAACATGGACTTAAAGATTAGGGATACTATTTTGCTTCATTCATTGGAAGAGAATTGGAATACTAGTTGGGCAAGCTTATATCAAAGATTGCTCTTTAAAGAAAATAGGAATTCAGCCCAAATCAAGAGATATGAACTATTTTATTTGGTAGATTTACTTGGAGAATTTTCAGATTCAAATCTGAGTTTGTCCTGCTGCTTATAAGGTGTACCTTGATGTGGTACACAAAAAAACCAAAAAAAACCACAAAAAAACCACAACAAAACCCCCCCCAAAAAAAGGAAACTTTTAGCTTTTGTCAGAATTTTTTTCCCTTTAGAAGAAACTTCCCTTAACAGTTCAACCACTGATTTATAATTCTGAAGACAAATTAATTTCTTGTGGCCCAAATTGTTCTCAAATTGTGTTTTCTTCTTATATTTTTTCTCTATTTTTATTTATTTATATACTTATTTTCCTGTGTGAGAAGGCTTTTTTTGTAAATAATCTTTTTCTGGGCACAATAAGCACAAAGCATTGTACTGCATCGAAGTGTGGTACATATTAGAGTGTAGATGTAACTAAGACAAGCAAACCTTATGCTGTGAATGCAGGAAGGCACCAGAATGTTTTTACAAGTTTTGCAGATCTGAATAATTAAGATATAGGAGACTGAGTAAATAATCTGCCAATTCTCCCAAGCTGAAATGTATCCACAGAGAAAACAAAAAGCTAAGAAAGATGCCTTTCATCGCTTTTTGTATTGAAATGATTCCTTCTGCAAATGTCTTTGTTGTACCAAAGCATCACTGGGTTCACGATGCTTGTACAGACCTTGCTAGCTCTGGTTAAGGGAATTATTTGCATAAGCACGTAGCAAGTATGTGAGCAACAGCGAATGCATGAGGAAAAGGAGAAAGAAAAAAGAGAAAATCCCTTACCATAAGAGGATGTCATTTGCTCATGGTATATTGTTCCTGATGAGTCTTGTGGTTAGTGGCAGCATGGCGGAGTTTTGGTTGAGAGATCTTACTTTACAAAGTAAGACAAAAAGGGAAGGATGGGATGCTGGAATCACTATGCTTTAGGATAGCTTTTCCAAATGTAAAGTTATGTAGGCACAGAGACTAGATGGTTGAATTCCTTTTGAAAGTTGTTGCAAAAAAATGTCACATTTTAGAGATTAGGTGTGAAAAAGCATTAAATGAGCAAAAATAAGGTTCTTTGAGTACCTTCCAAATTCTTTTTTTCACTTTCTTCAAAGGAAAACTCATCTTTATTGAGTTCTACTGTATGTTACGTGTTTTGTTTTGAAGCTACTGTACTTTGGTTAAATCTTGGTTAATGCTAAGTTATTTATTCGTTTCAGTTTATACTTATACAATTATGATAATTTCATTTTTAAAAAGTGAGTGACTTGATTTTAGCCATCTTCTATTTTGTTTAATGTGAGAGGTAAGTATCATATAGGAAACTTGTAAAAAACTACCTGTTGTGATTCTTTTAGTGTTACTAAAACGTATGATAAAATACCAGTTCATTGAGATACACACATATATAAAAATGGTTTTAAGGCAAATACAACTTAGAATTCTAAAGCTGAAAAAATATGTTATCATGGGTGCATACAAAAATTTGTCATTTTATATGATTTTGGGATATGCTTTTAAAACGGGAATGTGTTTAATTTGTAGATACTATTTTATTTCCATTTGTTTTGAGGAAGCAAATATTATAATTGTATAGACAGAAAGGCAAATTCTCATGTGGTAGGCTTCTTGGGGTTTGGGAGTATTGTTTCTTGATGGCTGAGTTTTATTCTATAATTCTCACTTTTCTTAAATATATTCCACAAATATTGTTATTACTTGTCATATTTATTGCAGTTTTTCTATATTGACTATATTTTAAAGATACTGAAATGCAGAGCAAATCAACAAATAACTAAACATTGAATCTGAGACATTGATTTGTTGCTTGGTTTTTTAGTTTGGGGTTTGCTTTTCTTTTTTGTATTTCCTTTTCCTGACTATACTGTCTGCGGTATATTTCACCACTTATTTTCTGTGGGCTCATGTTCATGCATTCCATTGCAGGTCAGTTCCTCCTAGAAGAATCCCGCCTGATAGAAGCAGCTGAAATGGCAAAAAAAGCAGCTGAACTTGATAATACAGAGTTTGATGTTGTTTTCAATGCAGCCCACATGCTCAGGTTAGTGTTTTTATATCTGCCTCACTTGATTTTCTTCTTCTTTGGAGGAAAGAAGTCTTTATGGCCTTTGCTTATGCAGGATTCTTTTTAAAGCCCAACAACTCTTTTGAATAATTCAGTATTATTGCTAATAAGATAAAAAGAAGTTGAATGAAATTGTTGCAGCATTTAGCACTTTGCATTTCTTAAATTCTATTTACTATCTCATAGTTTCTTACCTTCACAACTTCTGTAGTTCACAAGCAGGTTTTCCATTTTGCTTGCATATGAGAACAAGTGGTTTTTTTGTGAAGAACCTTTGACAGGATTTCCTTTCACCTGATTTTTAAAATTTTAGTGTCTATAGGAAATGAAAAGAGGAGACCATATTTCTCATCTGGATGTAAATAGAGAATATTGAAAAATTCTGTTAATATCAGTAGGGAATACTATAATGATTAGAAATCTAAATATTCCCAGGTTGATAATTACTTGGGGACGCATAGGAGCACTTAGGGATATTCTCCGAATCTGTGATTTAAAATGTAGTCTTATATTTAATTATGTTCTATCTGAATAGAACAAAACTTTGGACTTCTATTTTAGCTTTTAAAGCTGTCGGATCTGGTTATTCAGTAACATTAGGCTTCTGTCTGTGAGTTTAACATTATCATTAAACTCACATTACTGTAATAGGTATCCTCCATGCTTATTTCTAGGATAACTATCTAATTATTGCCTATTGTCCACTTAAGAGCTGTAAAGATACTTGATTTCATTTAGATGCTATCTAAGCATAGGAAATGCATGAAAAAGGAAATTAAAAAAATATAGCATGAAACAGTTCTTGAGATAATTTCTCTGCTGAAGATATCTTGCTAGGCTCCTTTATACTTTTAGCATTTTAAATAAGAAATGAAAGAAAAAGGAAATGGTATAAAAGAGAAGGTAGAATCAGCTTCAGGCAAGTGACCTGTGTTTCAGAATTATGGTTTCTATACCATGATTTTGAAATAAGCCCCAAAAGTTATTTTTTAAAAATAACTTACTGCTTGTAGATTAGAAAGGAAGCCAAGACAAATGGCTCATTGGTAAACAATAGTTTGACCTGACAGAGGTGTATGAGCTATTTTAAGGATCCTTCCCTTCCCCATGATTATTTTGTGAATGATATCTCTCAAGATAGAATTCAGTAATTTGAAACATTTAGATTAATGTTACAAAATCACAGACAGAAGCATAGCAAGTTAGGCATGACAGCTGAATTTAGAAAGATATAGAGGGGTCAGATTCCTGGTTTTACTGAGTGTGTTGTAGAAGATGGTTTAGTGGTAGGATTGTGTGTATTATAAAATGTGGTAGTGTAGATGAATACTATTTTGGAAATAGATTTAATAAATCTCCTGCTTTCTCTGTGAGCACTGAGTGTAGCATTCTAGGTCTTTGAGGCACATGTATTTACATCTGGATATAAGTATTTTTTCACTTTTAAGGTAACAGTTATGCTGCTGTGCTGTACATCAGCTGTGGTTACCCTACTTGATCTGGTTGGGAGTGTACTGTTTTTGGGAGGCCTTGACAAGCAGTGAGCTCAGTGATTCTAAGCTGCATTCTTGATTTTTACTCTAAGTGAAAAGCCAAAACTTTAGAAAAAAGCACCAAACTGAAACACTTAAAAAAACCCCAGGCCTGCTTTAGTTTAGCTAGAATCCCTTGTGTTCCTTTGGGATACCTAGTTGATCTAATTTTTCACTTAATACTCAGCTCTCTTTGAGTAAGATCATAATGTCTTCTTAATACTCTATGAGAGTCTAAAATGGTCTGTAGGATTTAGCAAGAGTCAGGGTGGCAAAGCTGAATTCAGTGCTGACAAGTATTTGCTTAAAACACCATGTATTAGCATCTGACTGCTTTTTGCTAAAGGTTATGATTTTGTTGTCCATCCTTGTTCACTGCTTTACTTAGCAATTAATTCAAATATATTGCTTCCGTAATACTTGTTGGACAAGGGCAGTGCATATTCATTCATTGTAACAGAGCAGCTACAAATCCACCAGGACTCTGGCTCTTCAGAAGCAGATGATTTTTTGGGTCTTTAGAACAATGGAGAGCTGAGGTGATTCCAAGAGGAAAACAGATACCAAGACACAAAGGAGGACGGAAAGAAGGGAGTATTCCAACTGGCACAGAGTGACACAGCTAGGAACTGAATGCTAGAGGCAGTCATAAACGAAAGGCTGACATAGTTTCAAGTAGGTGACCAACTGCTCTTTAGGTACCCTAGAGAGCTATAAAAACTGACTGGTAAGTGAGTAAGAATTTTGAATGAACTGCACAGCTGTGAGATAGAAAATACATTATAGAAGTTCACAGAGCATGAAAATGAAATGACTCTTGTGAGAGACATGGGATAAATTTTAAAGATGTGTTGTGGAATAAGAGACAGAAATTGATATTAATGTGGATGATGCAAGGTTTCCAAAATGACTGCAAGATAATAACAGAAGCTTAGATTTTTGTATAGATTCTGATATTTTCTTTTTCAGACCAAATATTTTATGCAGTGTTGTATTTTTGAATTAGGAAGGAATCATCTTTCCCTCCTCTTTTACTACTGTTTCCACCATTAGCCTAAGGAATGTCACAAGACTCAGAAATATGAAGACATTTCTTGGTTTACAGCTGTTTTGGATGGAAAGTAAACACACTATTATCTTGAAATGCAATTTATTTTCCAGTCTAGTGCTAAAATATTTTCCTTCTTTTTTTTTTAATCCTGCTACTTGCCGAGAAAAAAAATTAAATTAAAATGCAACCTAAATAAAAATCAACAACTTCTGAAAATTTTGAACTGGAGTGCTGCAAGTTAATTTTCTTTTTCTTAAATTTGCATCAGAATTGTTAACTGTAGCTGTATTTATAGATAGCCTGTTCTCAGTTTAGCAGTCACAAGAAGAACGTCTGCTCCTCCAATCAGATATTCCAACATTGCTTATTTCCTCTCTTTGTGACTGAATCTGAAGTAAAAAAATTAATGACTTAGTTCTGTTTGCATTATTGAGAGACCTTCCCTTTCCTAATTACATTATAGTTATTAATTTTTTTTCCTAAATGACTACTGTAGCATCCCATTAATGCAATGCAAGATGATTCAAGTCATCTGTAAGCGGGGTGAGATGTGGGATGAATGCAATTAATTTCTTTGCAACAGTCTGGTAACTTTTAACTTGCATAGTGCTTGCCCGTAAAATTTGTTTTCTCAACAGATTTGTTTTCCAGACAGCTTTCTTCAAGGGTAATGCAGCTGTTTGGGTGGTTCTTAAAACAGTATCTGGTCATGTGGTTTACGTTTGTAGTATTTGCAGTGCTCTTGCTTGGAGGAGTTTGGAATCTCTCAGCACAGCAGTGAAGCGTGTGTGCGATGCTGTTTGGTGGCTGCAGCTTCAGTGACTGAGCCACGTGTTAACAAGGGCTACGGTTCACTTTGCTCTGGTTGACCAGGTGAGCTGCCATGAGCAAGGCTTCCTGTGGGCTAGGGAATGATTATTTCTAGAATGAGAGATGGCAGTGTGGTGGCACTGCCGTAATAATTAGAAACAGGAAAAGGACTTCACCTTGTCTCCACATGAAAACAAATTCAGGAAAAAGATTTCTTTGCTTAAAAGCACATTTTGTAGGAATAATTAGTTTTTCCATGCTTTTGTAAGGGGGTTGTTCTGGAAAAATCTCATGTTGCATGAAGTTACAGGATGTTTATTGGCTGTTCGAAAACAGAAGTCTAAATTAAGGTGGTACTACATGACATGGTCTTTATTTTTCAGTGATTTTCTGTGAGAGTATTTTGGCTCTCCAGAATACACCGACCAGATATGGAGTGTAATTGCTGATACAGTATCATAGGCACAACTTAACCCTATGTTATTGTCTGAACAGATTATATTCATTCTTTAATTACTATCTATGTGCTTAAATATATATGTGTGTATGGTAAAGCATATAGTCTATATAAATTTTTTAAAACAAAGAACTGTGGATGGATGGTTCATTGCAACAGAGCAGCTGATTATAAAACCTGATTATGATTTTATTGTTACACAAAAAGGTCCGTTAAGAATGCCAAGTATCAGCATTCAGCATTTTAAAATAGGAATCGCTGAAGAAAACTTCTTTGTAGATATGCTGACATCCGTGATTTTACTGCAAAAATCAACAGTCTGAAGCCTTGTACCAAGCAGCAGGCAGGTTAAAACTAAACCTGTCCCACTCACATGTATTTAAATCAGGCAGCATTGGTGGTGTTTTTCTCTGACAACAGTATTTTTTCCAGTGAACAATGTAAAAATCAAAATGAATGTAAACTGATTATAGCTGGGTGTCAGGAGAACCTAGGAGTGATGTATCATCAAGCACATTTATTAGGTGTCACTGTCAGTCAGCTGGAGCTAAATATGGGGAATCGGTTGGTCTGGAAGCTCAGGTTAAGAGATATGAGAGAATAAAAAGTGAAAACATTTTTTCCCTTAAAATGAGGTTGGATGCTAGTTGTTAGTGGAGAAAATCAGGTGTGTTTTCAAGATCAGTCCTCCTGAAAAGACTTAGGATAGAGGTTAAAATATAGCTCCTAACTATGAAAAAGACTCTCTTCTGAACCTCTCTTTGCTCTCTTTCCTTCCTTTCTGTTTTATTATCAACATTTTATGTAATATTTTACTCTAATGTGAGTTATGTTGCTTTAAATAGTGTCCTTCCATTATTTGACATTGATCCAGAGCTCTTTACTGCTCAGTGTCATAGGGTTACTTCAATTTCCTACCTCTGTGCCTTTAATTTTTCTCAAGGGAAAGCTGTTTCAGGGCTTAACATAATTAATTTCTAGCTTAGCTTTGCTGTGAAAATGGGAACCAGAATTCTGCAGCATCTCAACTAAAGGAACTGTTGGTGAATGCCCCAAAAACGGAACTGGCATTTTCCTGACCAGGTTACTGTGTTGTGCATTCATTTCTATAAAGGGTTTTTAATGGAGAACTGTATATTCAAACTGATTTCAACTTGGCAATTAATGATCCTTGTTTCATGATGTACACGTGGCATGAAAGCAAGCCATGTATTTCCACTGGCCTAAAAGGGGGACAGGATTTTAATGTGTTCCATGCTCACATGCCAGCAACTCGTTTTGGAGCTGAAGTGTACCGTTCGTATTTGCCTCTTGGGTAAGGCACCCTGTTTATTGTATGTTATTTCACCACTTTCTGAAGTGATTTGTGTTCTGACAGTTTTGTGCAAACAGGAAAAAAAAAAGCTCTGTAACATGTTTCATTTTATAGTGCCTTGTTGTAAATCTTGAAATTCCTAAGTATGAGATTTTTTTTTTGCAATCGTTTCAAGTGCTACTGATGCCCAGCAGGAGTGATTCAGAAGCAGGTTGAATGAATATTTTTAGACAGTCAATCATTTCTAACCACTGCAACCACTGAGTCAATGATACATGTGCAAAGTAATTTAAAACAGTTAACAGGTATAAACCAGGTTCTATTTAGCAAATTGTTAGTCATGAAGTGGTTTCAGCTTGCACAGGAATTATGTGAGAAACTTCAAAGGGATTATCCTTTCTCCCTTTCTCCTCCCAAGACCAATAGCTGTCAAAATGTGGTGATTTGGATTGATATCCTATCCATGTATTATGTAGCTAATGTTTAAAATCTGTGTGGATAAAAACAAAATTAGAACACACTTTGATAACAAAGCATGTAAAGGCTCATGTAATGAACAAGGTAAAATCTCCAGATACAAGTGCTCAGTTGATTGATACTTTTTGAACTAGTAATTGTTCGCAAAAGCAGGGAAAAAACGGAAAAAAGAAATCAAACAGCCAACAACCCTACACAGTCTTATCCTTGTTTTCTAATGTTCCAGTGTTGTATCACAGAAATGCATCTGTAATCACGTAACAAACACAAGTATGCTGAAGATCTGTCCTAACTCTCCTGTGAAAAGACTTAGCTCTTCATAGAAAAATAGCAAATAACTCTAGCAGAAGATAAGTAGTCCACCTGAGAGTCCTGCTTTGTTGTTCTTACAGATTTACCATCTTTCTCTTGACATGTATGCGATCAATTGATTTTCATTGGATCACTGGCCAAAGTGAATAATTAAGGGGAAATTAAGAAGGTGGAGACAAAAGGAGGAGAGAAGTTTGAGGGAAGAGATAAAAAGGGCCTGTTGAAATAAAAACATGTTTGGATTTCTTTGTCAACATACTGCATTTTTGTTTAAAGACATTAAACTAAAAACTCAGGTGAAGAAATAAAAACTAAACTACTAGGAGCACGTAGATGCTGACAACAGTGGTAAGGAGAAGAAAAAGTGTTGAGCTGATACTGCTTCGGGTACCCAGAAACTCATCTTATTATCTTGGAATATGAGATTTACATTTAAATCCCTTCTCAGAGTGATATGAGTATATGTTGAAATGAAAACTCCTTTTCTGGATGAATCCCTCCATCATGGAAACCTAGTTTTCAGAAATCTTTATGTTCCCTGACTTTTTTTCCTTTTTTTACTGGAATTATAGGGGTTTGGGGAAGGCACAAAGTGAGAAACTGCATTATTGTATAACATACAGTTTGAAAATTTAAAGTATTTCTGATTACAGAAAATGTGCCACACCTTCTTCTGTGTTCAGTGTTCTGTATTTCTTTCCATTATGTACTAATATCATTTCAGAACTAAAAAGAACATGAAGCAAGCAAGGAGGAGTTTTACTAATGGACATTATGAACTATAAGAAGACTTTTAGATTTACATATTTTGTGCATGTTGGGGTAATATCTTTAAACAGCAGGGAGTAGTTGCAACATGTAGTTTGTAGCTATGCTTCTTTAGGTATGGTTTCATTTTAACCCGAGGAAAATGAGGTGTAACTATGTTGTTCTTTTCCATCCTGATAGACAAGCCAGTCTTAATGAAGAGGCCGAGAAATATTATGAAATGGCAGCAGGATTAAGACCTAATGTAAGTACCTTCTTAAAGATATCCATTACTTAAGTTGATGAACGTGCTACAGAACTGAACCCTTTGTGTTGAGGAGAGCTTCTTGCTAGAGCAAGATCTCAGCCTATGTTATATATGTTCTTTTAATAGTTAATTATTGGGTACTCAGATGAAGCTGTTCATTTGTCAAACCAATCACTGCGCTTTCAAGTTGCCTCAGTGAAGTGGTCTAGCCGTAAGTCTTACTTGGCTAACATACTTGGAAAAGACTTCTAGATTTAGATTTATTTATCTACGTTTAAATGTGTTAAGTTTGGAAAGCTTTTCCAATTCCATCTCTTTTCACTAGTAAAAGAGAATTAAAGGCTATCCTGTGAGCCACTGTTTAAGGCATTTTTAATAATACATTTATGCAGTTTCATCTGTCATGAACTTCTGACAAATGTTGTTCAGCAAACTTAAAGACATTTATCTCTGATGTAGTTGTATATTGGCAAAGAAATACGTATTCTTTGAGCAGATAGATGTAGGAGTAAGTGACAGATGCTTTTTAAAAAGGGAAGCTTATTTCCAGTTTTCATTGCATCAGGAATTAAAGAAATAAAATATTTTTTAGTTACCCTTTTTTACTTTATATATTTCTTTTTGATTATCTTCACATTTTGGGGAAAAAAATCATGAATATAAATGGGGCAGAATTTATTGTAAATACATAACACTTTATCTCTGCAATAAATCAAATCTAGGAAAAATTCTGTCACAGAAGTCTATAGTGCCAAATTTGAGGATACCAGTTAGCAAATGCTGTTAAAAAAAGGAAAAACCCAAGAAAAAAAAATACTTAAAAGAGTTTTCAGACCTAAGAATCAAAAGCAACACCAGCTAAGACTCAAAACAAGCTAACAAAATATAATCAAAAAAACCCACAATAACATATTCATATCAAATTACAGACTTTCACACTGTCTCTTGAAAACTCTCAAAAAACTACTTATTTCATTACATTGTTCTTGTGAAATAACAATAAAGACTGTGATTCAGAATGCTTTCAGATGCAAGACTTCTTTGGCTTTTTTTTTTTGAGAGGATACCTTGATGTTGAACGGATTCCCTCAGCTGTCTGCAAATTGGTACAATTCCTCTTCTCTTTTCTGTGTTTCATTGTATGCTCAAAATGCTTCTCAGAAACTCAGAAATAAGTTTATTGTGTATAATCCTATATAAATAGGGTTATATATGTGAGGTTTCTCAGAGAGCTTTGGAAGTGGCTGACAGCAAGCTCATAGCAATGGTACTCTAAAGGTTAGGTATTTCTCATTACAAATGACAAGCTTTACATGTTATGACCAAAGCATCCCTTTTGAAGGATGAGATTATCAAAACAATTTATTGTAGAAACTTTCTCCTAACTTTGATTAGTGTAAGTAAAAATCTAATAGGTACTGATGTTCAGCTTTCTTCAAAAGATAATTACACTTTTATATTCAAGATGATAGTTTAATTTTCTAGCTAAGCATGGTGTACATATGGTTCATGACTTTTTAAGAATATTTTATTGGTGCAGTGTGGGAAACTTGTATCCATTTTCACGGCCATTATCAACTGTCTGATGACTTTACAGGGGTATTTCTCAAAAATGTAAACAAAACCAGAAGTAGTTGTACATATCTTCCTTATTTCTTAACTCTCAAATTTACCATACTGGTTTCAAATTGGGAGGAAAAGAAGCCACTTGAGGAGGCTTACTTGGTAGTAAGCAGTCTTCTGTCATACATGGTAAGACAGAAGCTCCCAGTCTTTCCAAAGGAACATGGAATGCAAATTATTCAAGAACTGTGTAGTTCATGGCTCCATCTGTAATGGTAAATTAAATGTGCCCAGAACTATTCTCTAGTGCTGATTAAACCAGCAGCTTAGGGTGTGTCCAGGTATTGTCCTAGAGACTGCAGTGGCCCAATTCAGACCTGTGCAGGAACAATACTCACAGCCTGAAAATGCCCACAGCTGATTTTGTTATTTTGTATATGGCCTATGAATCCTCTCACTGTCTTACGAATATGAAGGATCAGCAACATTACATGAGTCAAGGTGATAAAGAAATATCCTTAAGCAGAATAAGTGCTTGAAAGATTTTTGGTGGGGTTTTTGGTTTTTTTTTGGTATCCATCACTAATGGTCTAGAAACATTTATTGACAGAAAATTCAAACTACTAGATGTATTCATGTGATGATAGACAGATTCCTACCATTCCATGTATGTATACACACACCTATCTGTATATTTGTGTGCATCTGTTTAGCTGCTAATAGGTCTGTCCCCAGATTGCCTCTCAGTGAGAATACTATGGCAGCATTGAAGTCTCATTCTGTGCAGTGGATCAGCCTTGTTACTAGTATAATTAAGTGCTCAAAGGGTCTCTTTAACAAGAATCTTCCTTCTGGTGCTTTAAACAGTAACTTTTGATAATGGCTGAATTATGGAGCAGCATCCCAGGTAAACTGGCACTCTTCTTTTTTTCGGTATGACTTTTTTCCTTTGGCTCCCCAGTCACTTGGCCAGATCCCTAATTGAAGATCCATTTCTTTGTTATCAGCTTCTTTCTTTCACTGTACCAAGTCAATTAATTTATCACTTTTAACACTTCTTTAGAATAACTTCAGACTAATGCCTGTCTCCTGAGAGATTTTCAGCTAGCCCAGCCTTAAACAAAACTCAGATTTCCACTCTCTTGCATCCGTTTCTTTATGAATATAACATATTGTATATCTCTAATATTGCTATAAGATACAGTCCTTAAAAGCAATAAGAGATTTTAGTAATACTGTAAACTCAATCTTTTACTGATTGTTAGTGAATTTTTTATGCTCATTTAGCTATCATGACACAGTTTTGTTCTCAGCATTCTCTGTTTTCCTTTTGCATCCCTTCCTTTGGTTTCTCAACTATTCCTGTTGCTTTTGGAATGAAACAATACTCTGAACAACAATTCCTCATCTGCTCCCTAATGTATAAGCCCTTTGGATCCAGAAACTGCTCTGCTGAGCTTTTCTACACCCATATCCAGTTTAAATGGCTGAGTTACTACTTTCAGAGATACTTAATTGGCTATTTTAGTGCTTTTTCCAGACAGCAGTCTTCACTCTTGCATATGTCTCCTAGACAAGCCCTTTTATTTCAGTGTCTCAGAATGGGAGAACAGCAGCAAGCAACCAATATGCCTGCATGTCTGAGTCACATTCTCATTCAACTAATCCATTTTTAGAAAAGTTGTGACTAAGGCAGCTAAAAACATTGCCAGAAACACAGTATTCAGTTACAGAAAATGTAACTTCTCTGAAACTTGCAGGCTATTGTTTCTAAGAAAGCAAGCATAAAAAGATTTTATTTTTGCAGTATTGGGGGTGATTCATTCATCACTGAACTAATTCTGAGAGGTCTGAGAATACAATTTATTTTTTTCATGACAAGCCTTATTACAATGAATAAAAAGCATTTGCAAGAAAAACATACTCAGTAAAGGAATGACTGAGTACAGCAAAGGTGCATTAAAATGTATATCCACATCTTGAATGCCATCCTTGCTTTTGGAGACATTCTGTCTGCAGATGGTAAAATAATTAAAAGACTTTGGTACAATAGCTGTACCAGCTGAAAAGGAGCTTGGGTGCAAATTAAAAACAAGTCAGGCTGTATTAGTGTTGAAGATATAGACCTAGCTGTTTTCTTAATAATGTTCACAATTGGCCTTATTTACGGTAGGTGAGTATTTATCCTCTTTGAAAGTAATTTCCAGACGAATTTCAGAAGAGCAGTGTTTTCTGTAGAACACACTGCTGCTTTGAAGATGGGAACAATTTGTCTTTAACTTTTCTAAAGAAGCAAGCATTCTCAAGGTTAGGTTTATTTTAGGTTTCAGAGAGTCAACTTCCCCTGGACAGCCAAGGGGTAGAGAGGAATCCAGGAAGCAGTTCAGAAAACAAACCTACTTTTATTCGCAATTAATTATTTCTTACAGGACTCTCTGTTCTTCAACTCTGTAGGTAACGTACAGAGATTAGCCTCCCCAGCCCCTTGATCTTAATGAATGCTTTCCAAAAAATACATTACTGCATTGTGTTGTACCATGGTCAAAACAAAATCATTTTAGAGCCTTCTCATGAGAAACACATATGTGTTTGTTCTAGCAGTGTTGGCTTGAGTGTACATTATTCACATTAGTCTAATTTTAACAAATTCAGTTGCATGAAGAAATGAAACCTTAAGTTTCTTGGACATTTATACAGTAATTTTTCAGAGTGTGAGTATTGCTGAAGAAAAGCTGTATTCAGAGATGATTTCTGAGTGCCCTACATATTTTAATCTTCACAAACCAGGAAATTGTTTTAACAAGTCGTTAGGCTCTCTAAAATGTGAGCTTTAAGCTTGCTTTGTTGTGGAAAAATCAGTCATCCGGAAACTCTCTTTAAGTTGGCATTCTTTACAAGAATGTGAGATACTGACTTATGCTTCAGCCTTTGTTCAACTTCTGAGATATCATTTGTGTAATAGAGCTGCGTTTCTAATTTTTTAAGTCCGAGCCTGAAGCAGCCAGTCTTTAAAAAGCTGCTCTAGAACCCTCACATATGGCCAATGGCTTTTGAGAAGAAAGGGCACTTTGAAGTGTGACCTCAAGAGTATTAAATGAAAGAGAGCTCACCAGAGCCTTAAGACTTTGAGCCACCACCTTGAGCTGATTGGCTTAGGAGCATTCCTCAAGGAGGTGCCATGACCTGTAAGTCACTACCATCCCAACCACATATTAGTGCTGCTTGCAATCTGGAGCTCATGACAGCTTTAAGCCCCATGTCATCAGCACATTGTCAGATACAGCTGTTTCCACTCTACCACTTCAAAAGGGCTTGATTAAATGTCTTACTGTAACAACATACATAAAGACACACACAGAGAGTGAGGGGGAAAGGAGAAATGTACCTATAAGCGCAAAATAAATACAATTTCCACTAGATGGTTTAATCATGATGTGGGGGACTAAACCATTTTTTGACTTGAAGGGCTTATGTAATCAGTTAACACAATATCATATTAAAAAGCAGTTTCTACAAGTGCTTCTTTTACTTTTTTTCCCAATGCTGGAGTACAGATTTCGTGTCAAGGGCTCCAGGCTTGCAATAAGCTCTACCTCAAGCTGTCTAACTGGTGAAAGAAGAATGCTAGTGATTTCTACATAATTGACTGTAATTTCATAGGCAACTTAGAGATAACACGCTTTCACTGCCTTCTTAGGGAAAGTGTTCATAATGCATGGGGTTTATTCATGGCAGGACTTCTAAAAAAAACTACTTCCAATAGTACATACATCTTCAAAAAATGAAGTAAATGTAGCATTTTTGTCTTGAAACATCTGTAATCAAGATCTGCTTTATTATATATTTTTTCCTTCAGTGTTTCTGTGCCAAATTTTCCTATTTGATTTTCTCATGAACATTCAGTAATTGCCTCATGTAGCTTTACCGGCTTTGTAGTAATTGTGAGGGAAAATACTTTAATGCATTTTGCCAGCTTTGTTAAGGACATGTCCTATTATTGCCAGGGAGAATTTTCATCAACTTTTTTAAGGGCTTCTGCTATGTTAAATCTGCTGATGATAGCAGTAATAGATGGGTTAACAGCGATTCTTGCATTGTCTGCAGCTGATCCTCAGTTGACAGAAAAACTGGCTGCACTGAATCCAATGTCATTGCCACACTGCTCCAGGGATGCAGCAGATCCCTCACCAGTAATGTATCTATTGCTCCTGCAGCTCTTTTGATCAGGTCTACCTAGTCCCTGTTATCCAAATGCAGCTGGAGTGCCTTGCCATCCGTACTCCTGGTTTCTAGAGCATAATACGGATGAAGCTGACATAATTCCCTAGAGAAACAGTACATATATGTTTTTAACACTATGTATTATTGCCAGTAAAGCATGACAATTTACAGCTGCAAATCCTTGTTTTAAAATGTTGTTCTGCCTGTTTACTTCTTTTTTCAAAATAATGAACTTTTTTTTTAATATAACATAGTATTTTAGCTTTACCTACTGGTGCTATGGCATGACCACAGAGCTGTATTTTTAAGTAGTTAGCATCCAGCAGATTCATCTGTTCAGCTGTCTGCCTGTACTGAAAGTTGAAAAGTGGGCCTTGTGGAGCAGAAGGAGCTTCTGTTGACTGCCCGTGTGCCCTCCAAGATGCTCCCAGCTTCTCCTGCCCTGTGTCTGGGCTGCACATCTTCCTACCACCAGCACCAGCTGCTGCTAAGCCTTGCATTGTTTAAGGCTTCCTCTCAAGTGTGCCAAAATTTCTGCCTCAATAATATGAATGGCTGTGGATTTCTTCCAGCCTGGCAGTGCTCTTGGCCTCCTGAAAATGCCTCCTTTCTTTGGTACTGTTGAAGGTGTGAGGAAAAAGAAAACTTCCCAGGATCCAGTTCTTCCTCTCTTCCTACTGAAGACTGAACCAATTGTTACAGGGCATGGAGGACTTTCAGGGACTAAAGCGGGTACTGAGGCTTCCTAATAAGAAGAATGGGCATGACTGATGTGAACTGTATTTCCAGATGGCGTGTTTTTAATAGCCTGACTTCAGACAGATACAGGGGTGGGATGCTTAGGCATGGATCAGCTCCACTGGGAGAGGAGATAGTGGAACACCCTTCTTGACAAGAGGGCATCGCTCTCTGATCTCAAATGGTTCAGAGAGCCCTTTCGTGGTTACTGTAAATTGGTTAGACTGTCCCTGTTGAAACACCGTAAAAAAACAACTCTGAGATTTGATATCAGAATAGCTGTGACATTTTTCGGTATGCATAGTGCAAGGGTGACCTAGCCTAAAGGATGTGCAGAATGGAAAAATTCAAGAAAATTATTAACTGAATGCAAGCTTGCCTTTATTTCAGGTAGAAAGACTCTTCAGTGCTTGCTCAGAAATAGCAATACTTCCCCATGTAAAGAGTTTATCCATGCAGAAAGTCTCTCTGCTCCTCCTGAGCTTTTTAAAATCTAATTAGCCCCCAGCTCAATTTTCTTTTTTGTTGTTTTGCTTCACCCCTTTCAGGTCCTTCTTGTCTGGGGCTAAGTCCAAGACAGATATAATTTTTACATCCAGCTATTTGGGAAAAACAGTGTTTATTCTTTCAAACAAAACAATTTCTTTCTGTATTTGCAATTATATTTGTTCATGGCCCTCCAAAATATTTTTAATACACATTTGGGGGGTTTTTTGTGCACAGTTGTCAGCTTCAAGACAGGCTTCTGTACAGGCTGTTGCTCTGAATCTTAGAGTATTCCTACTTCAGCAGAGATTAGTGTCTCCCACCTTAAAAAAACAAAACAGAAAAACCAAAAAACCTCGTATAGTGTTTTCCATCCCTGTGATCTCCATCAGGGGACAAAGAATACAGGCTATTGGAATGGGGATATTTACCTGTAATATTGAAGTGCAATATCAGGATGAGTTATGTAATATGAAAACCGATTTACTCAGCTGTGGAAAACACTGAATTTCCTTTGGGAAATACATGAGAATATTTATTGCTTTACCCCAGAAAATCCTACATGTGTTTTCTCCTGCATTGTAGCAGCTCTGTAAAAGCAAAGATTGAATGTACTTTTGTGCGATTATGGAATACTTAAATCTAGTTCTCAATACTGTGATTCATCTTTGTGTAAGATGCAGAGGAACAGGCTGGAAATCATGTCATTACAGTTCTCAGTTTTGTGCGAGTTAGGTTATGGGGAGTTGATTTGTACTCTCCTGATTATACAAGCAGTTAAACACACAAATGTCTGGAATCAATTGGCTTGCTCAGTGTAATTTGTGAGCTTTGAAATTGAATTAAAATGTGTTTAAGTTGCTGTTTATTTCCCATCTAGAATAATTTGTTGTACATTGATATTCTAATCAATACAGAACTATTTTGTCTGTGCAAGTTCTAAATGACTGAAATGAAAATATGTTCAAGTTTCTTCTGCTTATACAGATACTGCATTGCAGTGCCCCCACTGACTTGTTTAGAGTTGCTTCTGTTTCTCCTGCACATGAGAGACAAATTGGACTCTGTAGGTTCTGATTTCAAGTGAAAGTGTGCAAGCAGCTAAGAGCTCTCGTTAGCTTAAAGTTTTCCAAGCAGTAAGCTGCATACCCAGAAACACTCGGCAAAGCCAGCCAGAAACTCATTGTCGTGGTAATTCAGAGTGTTTTTCATTTCATTTTTAGCTATGAAAATGTTTACAAATTTCCCATAAATATTAGTCCTTCTACAGGCTAATTATTCACATAATGTATTTTCCAAGTCATTCAACTTCATGAACAGTGAAATGTATAGACATGCTTTTACTTAATGGGGAAACAAATGTTGGAAATAGGCATCTATCTACTAATGCCCCTTTTCTAATTTATTTAACCTTTAGAACTTCATTAAATAATCAATTACTCTTACCAAGAACTGTTGAAACAGTAATTTTGTGCTAAACGTGTAGTTTGGGAGAAAGAAACTCTCTGATAATTCATGCACTATTCATTTAGCACATAGGTCATACCACGTTCTCAGTCTGTCTGATGCCAGTCCCTTGTGCTGCTTGGGGATGCTAATAAAGTCTTTTCTTCACAAAAAAACCCCCAAAAGTATCCCAGGGTGTTTTGGTTATGCACCCATTTTCCATTGTAGGCTCTGTTGCCCACAGGTTCAAAATGTTATGTGACTAAGTCTTCCAAAAAGAAAAAGACCATGTTTCCACAAAAAACATACATGTTTTTTGTTGGTTTAGTAATGTTTCTCAAGAAGTTAATCAAGGAAGTATTAATTTATAGATTCTGTTTTCTCTCCAGGCACCTACCCATGTTCTTCCAGTACCATGAGGTGATGTAATTCTCCTTGGATAGCTCATAAATTCTCCAAAGTGAAGGCATTCTCATACCAAATAATACTTGAGCTATTTCATTGTCAAGACCTTGATTCAGAAATTTTATAGGACTGCACCTCAGTTAACTTGAATGGAAATCTTGGGGGTTTTTTTTAATACGTATTTTCATTATGTGAATCTGAAGTCTTTATCTCATGTATAGGTATGTTCAGTCCACCATCGCTTGAAGGAAAAAAAAGTTGTAAAGTCAGCTAGGCCTGTCCCTTGGAGTGCAGATTTGTTTCACCTAGCATTTTAGTGTTTTTCATCCGCATCTTGTAGACAGATACTCTTTTTTCCTGTGCTTACTGTTCAAGAATGAAAAAAACTGCACAACAATTGTGTTTGTACTCAGCTGTGATTTTCGTTTACTGAGTAATTCAAAAACTAGGTTTTTGAAACTAATTAATGGGAAACAAAATAGTGTAGATTTGTATTACTGAGTTAGATAAAACTAATCATTATGCTTTGAGATCATGAGAGGTAGTAGTCTGCAAAGATGCAGTCTCTGCTGAAATTGTGAAGTTGAAGATGGTGTATCATGGATAGATTTATGCACTTGATTGTGATTTACAGTCTGATAGTAATATGACAGGGGATGCTGTGCTGCCTGTGTCAGTTCCTGGAGAGAGCAAGATTGCCTTTGCCTGGTAAATTTGCCCTTGGTGTCAATCAGAAATAAAGTGCCATGAAATAGAGAACTCGCACCAGTTGATTAGCATTTCAGAATTAAACCATCTGTTTGAACTCAATTAAAAGAGAATCCAGCAAGGTTTTTCCTAATAGAGTGTTCTAGTGCTGATTCTAGAAACAAAGCAATGGATTTATCGTGAAATTAAGTACTCATAAGAAAGTGGGTTTAATGCCCATTAAATAAACCCAGCAACTGTACATTCTCAATAGGATCTTTTGCAATAAATAACTTCCTAATTTTCTTCCTAATCTGTAGTTCTGGTGTATTTCTCATTCTAGGAATGATTTTTAGTTGTGTATTGGCATATCCTATTAGATTTTTTTTCCCCCTCAAGTTCTGGAGAAAGTTTCTTTCTCACAAAATTGTTTTGCTGCAGCTGGTCTTCTCCCCCACTCTCCTACACCTTTGAGTTTAATGTAATTTTGTGTATAGAGGAAAAATGCCCTGTAATGAGACTGATTTTGGTGTGAGATCTGCCTGAGAAGAACTGTATATTTGCAGACTGCTAGGAAGGGGATGGGTGGCAGGCGTCTGTATGAAGTAATTTGCTTGGAATTTGTTTTAAGAGTAACTTCAGTACCAGTTAAAATGTATTTTTGCCTCGGAAAGTTAATCTAGAGATCTAGAGATGCCTAAAAATGAGAAGATACAGTGGGGAAGGGATGGATAGCTGCTTGTTTCCCCCAAAGAACAGTCCCTTTTTGAGACTGTCTTAACCCCTCCGTATATTGGTTACCTCTTCATTTTGCATTCACATGATTTTGTTTACCACATTTAGTTTTACTGGAGAGCAAATGTGCATTCCAGTGTACCTACCCCATTGAAATGTGTTCCATACAATGAACAGCATTACTGCTAAGCTGAGGAAGTTTTACTAATTCTTTAGGTGTTCCAGTAAGGATTGTCTTCCTTAACAATAAGTAACTTTAATCTGACATTATGGTTTGTAACAGTTGCCAGTTGCCTCAGCATCTGGCTGCCTCAAGCTCATTGCAAACAATTACAGCACGAAAGAAAATATAAACTTTTTCCAATAAAACAGCAACAGTAAATAAAATCCACAATAAAACCCCTAGATTAAATTCCATAGGAAGATTTGCTGTATGTCTCTTAGATTCTATGGGGGTGAATGATTAATATATTTATGGTGGTTATTTGGTGGACTTTTATTGCAGCTCAGTAGTTCTACTTCATTTTTTCACATTATGACTGCATTTAAATACACTTAAAATTATCAGACATTTTCTGTCCTTTTTGAAAGATCCATGATCCTTCATTAATTCTGTTTGGAAAATTCTATTCAGATAGCTGCATTGATAGAGTTTTTGCTGATTAGTTCACAAATTGAATATTTTACCCATAATAGAGGACAAAAATGCTCTAGATTATGGAAATTGCACAGGAGACAAACTTTTTTGGTTTGGGTGGAAAAATGAGCTTGGACAAAAAGTTCACTGATAGAACCCAAAGTTAATTTCTGTGGGATCCTGTGGTGTTCATATAGAATGAGTGATATGTGGAGTGAAAATTGAGACAAAATAACCTGAGCCACCAACTACAAAATTCCTTAGCGATTCTGCTGGCTCTGGATTATACTTTCCTCCAGCCACAGAGGGCTTTTTCTGGTCCAGTTTGGAGCAAGTATCTGGTTTCACTGAATAATTTCTAACGCTGAATTTCAGAGGCAGGAATTGAACTTTGATTTCTTGGTGCAAGTCCTGCAAATATTAATTGTCCTCTTGTGCTTTCAGAAATAATTAATTAAACTGTTTTAAAAAAGGAAAATATTATTCAAATTGTTGCTTCGTGTGTCCATTTCTTAAAACCTTAGCTTGGCAAACACAGAAAACTTCTGTTTGATAAACAACATTTGTCTGCATAAGCTGCATCCAGTGCAGTCTTTGAGTAGGATGTGTAGATCTACTATTGAACATGTCTTGTTATTATTGATATTAATTACTGTAAATACCTGTGCCACTATTCAGATGTGGTAGATAAGGCTACCCTAGCTGCAAGTAATTTTATTTTTTTAGAAGTCACAACCTTGTAAAAGCCTAGTGAGCAATTAGTGCCCAGTGGTCTTACTATTAGCGATCAAAAGATCAAATTTTAGAAACTGCAGCCCTGAAATCTTTAAGCTGTAAGAATAAAAATTAAACCCTTCTACTTACTATAGAAGTTAATAATTTTAATATGTACTGTGCATTTAATTGCTAAATACTGTACCGGGAACACCTGCAAGTTACTGGCTGCCAAAAAGTAAGGCATGAATTTTTATGAATTATGCAGAACACTGTAATTCAGCATTTTGCAGAGGACCTCTAGTATGTGCCTCTCTTCTCAGCTGCTCTCATAATTCTGTGGGTAAAAATCAAACTCAAGATAAGTGTGGGCATAACCTTATTGCATTAGGTAAGAAGCATGGAAGTGATAGGAGCCAAATGAAAAAGGATGAAAGGGAAGAAAAAATATGCAATGCCTCAAAATCTCCTAGTATTTTTTTCTGTAATGCTCTGAGACCACACTTCATCTGTGGGCTGTCTTAATAATGATTGTGCATGATGAAAGCCTTAAAAAAATTAACAAGATTATTGTTCTTTGTGCTCAGAGCAGGTATGTCAAGTTGCATAATGGTTTACACAATGTGCCTGAAAGCAATGCCTTATAACTACAAACGCCTAAATAGTTTGGGAAGAGATACAGTCATACCAATATTAATCTAGCTCTCAAGCATTTAATTCAGCTGACTACAGTTGTCAGCCAGAGATGAAAAGGCTTGTTGGAAATTTAATGTTCAACTGAACGTTTGAGTCAAAATATTGGAAATCTCATTATATTGAGCTCCCCTAACTAGAACTTAGTTAAATTTTCAAGGCTAGAAATCAACACTACTTCTTTCTGAAACTGCAGTTGTTGTCCATTCTACTCAAAAATAGAAACTCTAATGCAATATGCCTGCTACTGGCATCTTGGAAAAGCTTACAACCTTCTCTGTGTGCTGATGTATTTGATGAGTATCTGGGCAAAAATAAATGGATAATGCATTCATCCTCAGAAGACATTTTTATTTTCTAATGACATTTTATTTGATTGGAAAAATGAACATATTTTAATGCTAATAGTGTGAGTATAATTATGATTAAAAACTCCGATGATATGTACATTAGAGTTTTCTCTGTAGATTAGCCAGTTTTGATTGTGTTAATGGTGACAGCTGTTCAAATCAGCCCTGCAGGTGAGCTGCTGGGTGAAGTACTTTTTTTCTTTCTTTTTTTTTTTTTTTTTAGTATTTTACATTTATTTTAAATTACAAGTGGGATTTATCTTTAGGCAGCAACATAAAGCCGTTGGCTTTTCTGGTTTTCAAGGTTTAGAAAGAAAATGCATGCAAAGAGACATTTACTCACAAATTTATTTTCATTTTAATAAACTTACTTTGTCTTAATAGGACAAAATTCTTTACTGAAAGATTTTGAGCAATTTCTATTTGTAATTATGATAGTACAGATGACATTTCTGTTCACCAAGTTTCTCATTTGCTTGAAGTACAGACTTCCTAGTTAGTATGTAGCATATTTGTGTTGGATAAGGTAAATAAGTTGTTAAATGTTTTATAACATAATCGTAGCTATATATTAAAATCATCAAATTGCAGACTTTAGAGCAGTTGGATTTCTATAAACAAAAATTAAATTATTTTATTTTTTTTGTTTTAAATGGAATCCTAAAGTGCAAGGAAAACTGAATAAGATTATCCTGTCCTATACTGATGACAGCATTTAAGCTGGAAAGCAAAGAAGTTTAATTAGAAACATTTTGAGATCTGGAAAATGTTACTTTTTTTTAATCCGCTTTAGCTTTTATTATGGTAATACAAGTATGTTATCTAAAAATGTCCATCACAGTTTCCGTATAAACTGAGTGATTACTAGGAGACTTCTTAAGCATAAACCAAAGCAATTGATGCATGACCATTGGGAAAAAATGTCTAGATACACAGAAATTACAAGTGTGAGTACATTTCTGTGGGATGTTTTCAGCTGTTGTTAGGATCCACAGCCTTTAACAGTTGTAACACATGCTTTTGTTAACTTGCCGGTCTGTAAACTGGCGTACCCTGAACTTACATGAAGGCCAATGGTAGATAGTTTTTCAGCGTCAAGATGTAACATATATCCATATATGCTTGTTTGGTTTTGGATAACTGTGTTTATAATATGCTGAGCAGTTTCTGAGGGTTGAGATGAACAAGATGTTGAGAAAAAAAGTCTCCAGTGGCTAGAGAACATTGATAGTAAAATGTCCCCCATTGATGTGGTAATTTGAGAAACAAAGTAGACTGCTTGGTGCTTCCTTCCTGTGCCAAGTCTAGAACTCTTCCCTGACTCACAGCTGTGGGTGTCCTTAATGATGCTGATGTCTCAATCCAGAAGCAAATTGCATAATTTCACAGTATACTTGTGGATGAAGACTCCCACATCTGTTACCAATAAATAGGAAAAAAATGGTGAGAAACCCTTCCTTCACTTTTTAATTTCTGGCTTTAAATGTACATATCATACAAACTACATATCATGTAGTTTGCAGTTTGAGATAGGCGAGTCTCCAATGTTTCAAAATACACAAGGTTAGATGCATACAAACAATTTCCGTGTATATCCTCCTTTCACCAGGTGTCATCTGCTTTAGGTGTCCAGATGAGAGTATTCAAGTGTAAAAGAATAAAAAAAATAATACAAAAAAAGGCATGACCTAATGTTTTTGTAGTATCATCAGCTGTTAAGGTGACCAGGTATTAACTCATTCTAGTTTTCTGCCTTATTAGCTTGATATATTATCCTAACCTGAGACTATATATAAATAGTGTTCAACAGAAACTATTTAATTTCCTATTTACTTTTTAAAAATATATTTAAAAATTTTATTTATTTATATATTTATTTATTTGTTGTTTCTTTGGAGGTCCTTTTTTTTCTGCAGGGTGTTCGTCTTCCCTGGAAATCAATAATTTGTTAGTTTGGTGAACAATGACTGAGGTCTCTTTCTGTTTAATGACATGTTAGTAAATAATAGGAAAGGTTATTCTCTATTCGGTGTTAACAACATACTACTCTTAAAGAGGATGACTGAATCCAAGGATCCACTCCCCTCTAGAGCCTTGGCTTGTTGTTATTTAGATTTATATAGCTATTTATGTTACTCATTCTTAAGGTAATTAGATAGGGACACAGGTTCCCTTTGCAGCAGAGATGTTTAGGTCCATTTCTGACTAATATGACAGTGGAAACTGTGCTCTGTGTTCAAATTAGTACTGGCAGGGTAAATGTTTTCCTCTCCATTTCCCCTCTTAACTGTTTAAACTGAAAGCTGTTGTTGACACAAAAGCATACTTACTAAAATTGTTCATAAGCAGATTTGCAATTTAAGTGATGTACTTAAATATCGTAGAGGAAAAACTGCAGAGCATTTTTCCATTTTAAGAGCTTGCGAAGATGCCGATTTTTTTGTTTATTTGCTTTCCAGCAGAACTGGTGTGATGACACAGGAAATCCCTTTCAACTTTCAATTTTAGCTTTTTTCTTCTGTCTGAGCCATACTACTTTGCCATACATCCTGTCATCTTGATCCAGAATGTTTTTTGCACCAAATTATCAGTACCTAGACAATTGACTTTCGTTGTCTTAGCCAGCTTACTGGAGATCAGTGTCTTAGTTGTGGTTCATGTGGTGTTTGGGACAAAATACCAGACACAGCATATGCAAACTGCAGCTCTTTAGAAGCCTTGTAGTGTAGAGAACCAGGCAGTAACATGAGTCTCTCTCCCTAGAGAACACCAGATCACTCTGATAAAAAGGTCTGCTTCCATGTGCCACTGACGAATTTACAGTGTTGTCAATGTATTACAGTAGAGAGTAAGATCCAGTTGGCACCAATCATCTCGCTGCATGTCCCTCCTCTGCATCCATCTACCTTCTCTGCCCACACCATGCTTTAAAGTAGCATGTTTCCACCTTGAGCAACTCTGAGGTCATGGTTTTTCTCAAAAGTTGTAACATCTGTCAAAAGCAAGTGCCACCCCTGAAATGATTCTGTTGTCCACAGTTATCTTTAGTGGTAAAAAAGAGCTGTAGACATTTTGATTGTTTTGGAAAATACTGTGCTGTGCTACAGCAATAATGCTTGTAATAAAAGTTCAAGAGAAAATTCTTGCCATCACTGTAGGATAGAAAAAGGCATGACAGCATATTACCCAGTGGCCACTGATCAGATGCAGCAGTCCACCATGATTTTCTCTCACGCCTAGTGAGCCATTCTACAGCTAATACTCTGCTGTTTGACAACTCAGTCATTGTACCACTTATGTGTCTTCAGTTATCAAAGAAATATCTGAATTCTTCACTCCTTTTGAACTAGAAGTGCTGGCATGAAATACTCATTTGTGATTGATGTTTTGTGTCCTTCTTTAAGTATGGACTTAACTCAAAAGAAATCCTTAAAAGAATAAGTGTCCTTAATTGCACTTTTTTAGAACAATACACAGCCTCTGTGTTTCTGGTAGGTTGGCCACACTTATTACAGTATTCATTTAACAGTCCTAGAGTTGTTTTGAAATATCTACAATATCAGACATGGCAGTAATTCCTTAAGAGCAAGATGGATTTGGGCAACATCTTTTCAGTGACTTTTTAAAATGGGTGCTTGAGAAGTATCTTGCACTTGTGATTCTACTGGAGTAAAAATTGCCATAATTTCCTTAGAAGTACCCCAGCATCAACAAAATGCACTTTCATCTCAGCATCTACTGCCCTGACCTCTGTGGTGTTGAGCAGAGAAGGTCATCTGTGAGCAGAGCTTTGAGGAAAACAATTCCAGATTTCCTTGCATGTGTTTGGACTGTTGTTTGTTCATACTTGTCTGCCATGCAAAAGCTATATTTGTGCTAGGTTAAGTGTTTGTGTATTTGTTTCTCTCTCTGTAACTTCTTAGGCCGTGCAGGAGTAAAATTGTCTTTTTGTGTTTGGGACTGTACTTCTGCTATGGCATTTGCTGTATGTGGAGCCAGAGATGGCGAACGAGGAGGCAGTTCATCTTCTGTGTCATTCACATTGATTCTGTTTCTGGGTCCAATACTGTATGTGGTTACATTAGTGTAATCCTGAAATACTACTCAGAATGATTTTGATTTATTTAAAGATTCTATAGTTCTCTAATTTTAGAGAGGACTTAATGATACGATTTTTGCATGGCTCTCCTTTTATTTTGGTACTCTAGGGAAAATTTGAAAAAATTGTCATCAGTGTAAACCAAAACCACCTCAGGCAGCTAAATGCTTGCCTTGTGTTATTTCATTATTCACTAACTACTGTGTTATTCCTTTCCCCTCCTCCCCATGAGCACCTTCCCCCACCGCCCCCAAAAAACCACTAAGGAAACAAGCACACCACGATAAAATGCTAATAAAGGGAATAATTCCAAATAGACCATAAAAGACAGCATTTATAACCTCAATAGAAATGCCAGTCAGCTATTTTTGATGTAAAGCATCTGTCTCCAGAAGGAAATGAAGGCAGGCCTGTTTCTCCTTTCAAGTCTCTGAAGTAGTAGGTGGTGTCATTTGTTATACAGTGCTACAAGTCCCATGTTATTGCAGTGGTAGCCGCTGACTGCCTTTGTTAACGTGCTGAGAAGTTTTATCAGCTGTCTTTAATAAAAGACAATCTATGTGAAGAAAAACTACAGCAAATGTCTCTTGCTCTGTTATCCTCTGACCATCCTTTGTAGCTGTCAGAGAGCAATGGTACTGATGTAGAATCTTGCAGACATGCAGAATTCTTGTGACTGTTACAATAAACAGTAGATATTGGGGTGACTGATATCCTAGAAAGTTCGGGAGCAGTCTTTCCAAAATCCTGTTCTCTTCCTTGTTTGAAATGTTAAGGAGTTGGAATGAACTTTCAGTACTGCCTGAAATGATTAATCGTTTCACATTTTCCATGGATACCTTTGTGTAGAGCATTAATGGCCTAGAATTTGTTAGGCCTCCAGGAAATCAGAAATGATGTGTAGAAGTTGGAAAATTTCAGTTAAAAGGCATACAGTTTGTTCTTTTTTACTTGTTTTTGTTGCTTGGTCATGTGAAATGATATATCAAATTAAAGACATGATAGTAGAAGGGTTTCTTAGCTAGGCATATTCTCTTACATATATGATGTTCTTGATTAGTCCCATACACACACCATATTTTCAGGAGGGTATAGAGGAAATGGAGAGGAATTCTGGAAGCCATATGAGACAACTGAGTTATTTCCTGTTTTGTGAATGCTGTAGAATTAGCCCTGAGCACATTTAAACACGTGTCTTATTTATATGAGTTTTTCTAGGTTTAAGATTTTTTTACTCCTTATTCATTGTAAGCTTTGTCTCAGTGCAAACATGCACATAGTTATAATTCAAGTGAGAAGACAGCTCTGTGTCAATAACTTGAAGAAAGCTCTTTCATTCATGAACTCTCATTAAACAAAGAAATAGCATGGCTAGAGGGAATGGACATTCCTACTCATGATTTGAGAAAATTCTCTCAAACAATCTGAAGTCTAAAAATAAATTAGATATGGGGATATTTAGACAGTCATCAATATACATGGGAGCTGATTTCTAAAGGGTCTTCACTCTAATAACATGAATTAGCACCCAGAACATCTGTAATTAAGGAGTATATTATTTCATTATAAAATAGCAAGACTGGCACTTCAAAGGTGGAGCTATGAAAATATGGCTGCCAATATGAGTTATCCTAGCATTTCAGGGGCCTACTTTCCCTTCTTTTGGAGAGTATTTAACTGGTAAAACTGTATAAAATGCAGCTGGGATTTTTTGTTTGTTTGATTCTCAGTGGAATGAAGTAACTGACTTATGGAAGGTGGAAAAAGTCTGTCGGGGTAAAGCAAGAAAAAGTAAATCTAAAAATTCGATCTTCAGATTCCTCTGCATTAGCATTGTGATGTTTACGATAAGGGGAGCTGAACTAATTCCTTAATTTTGAAACTCTGGAAGCCATTTGTTCTGAACATTTGATGCAATGCCATTCTTTATGAGTTTTTGTGATGCATATAGGTTAAAAGAAGCAATAAGAAAGCTGAAAAAGTATGAAATATTTATGGGATATAAAATATGAGAATTATCTGAACAGCATTTCCACCACAAAATTTAGGTTTTGGACATAAGAGTTAGGGGATTTTGTTGAAGCTTGATTAAAAAGGATGAGAGTGATGAGTTTAAATTTGTAGTGGAGAGGTTTGGAACAAAGGTAAAAGTCTTCCTCATCATAATGATTTCCTATTGCCACATCAGTCTGGGTGATCAACTGTAGTGCATATTTTATTGGCCTTCTACCTAACAAAGTTTCATACAATCATCGAATGGTTTGGGTTGGAAGGGACCTTGAAGATCATCCAATTCCAACCTTCCTGCCATGAGAAGGGACACCTAGACCAGATTGCTCACAGCTGCCTTCAACCTGGCCTTGAACACTTCCAAGGATGGGATATCCACAGATTCTCTGGGCAACCTGTTCCAGTGTCTAACCATTTTCCTGAAGTTACTGTCACTAGAGAGCTCCTAAAGCATACCAACACACCCTCACAGTAGTCTGAACTTGATATGCCATGTGGCTTCACATTTTGAGTATTGTATTTTGAGCAGAACACTGATGAGTGGTGGCCTGAAATACGTACTCTCTGAGGCAAAACTATGTGACTTTGAAAGTGAGTTTTCCTAAAGCTCATTGAAACTTAGACTGACCTGAGGGTGAGAATCATAGTGAACTTGGTATTTTTTTCCCTTTTCATTTAAAATGCAAGGTACTGGTTTGACAAATGCCTTTACTTTGCTCTCACTAGGATGTGAATACCTTTGGGTACTTGCCAAAAAGTAGGTTAGACACTTCTCTTCAGCTTCATAAATGTGCTTTTCTGCCCTTGTAATATTTGTTAACTCCAGTGACCAGGCATGTTATCATGAAGAACCTATTATTTCATAATGGAATAACCTAGAGATGAAAAAATTAAAACAAGCACTTTGTCTTAGCTAAACATTAAAAAATTGTTAGTAACATAAGCTTTTAAATTGATTTGTTACAAAATTTTAACATCTTTTTTACTAAAATAGCACGTGTTTCCACCATTGTTAATTTTATTCAATCATTCATTGAGAAATAATTGCCACAGCCTGAATCTAAATGGATGTCCTAGAACCCCTGAACATCCTTAGAATCTGAGAACAGGTTGTATTTTCTACCAGTTACAATTAAGAGAAAGAAGAAAGGGATGAGTTCCAATGTGTTAACTATTCCCAATTATTATAAACTGTTTATTGGCAATGAGTTTGATTAAAATTAAATTCCTGTTGTTAATTAACTCTTGGATTACTTTAATTTTCTCTTGGAACCTGTGTTATGCCAACATTACCACATTTAAAGCTTATTGAGTTCTGTGTTTTCTCATTAAAGAAAGAAGTCTTATGTCTGTGGGCACCAGAGCTTGACCTGTTTAAAGCACAAAGTACACAGCAGCTGTTCAGAAACTTTTTCTTGTTATCTGTATTTGCTTAAATTATTAAATTGCTTCCATGAAAAATCAGCAAACATAAGGGAATAATTTAAGTGGAAGAAGATTGTCTAAAAAGAAAAATTGAAAATATTAATAATATTCCTCCTTCCCTTTTTTTTTTATTTGTACCAGTATCCAGCTGCCCTAATGAATCTTGGAGCCATTCTCCATCTGAATGGTAAACTGAAAGAGGCTGAAGAAAACTACCTCCTTGCTCTTCAACTTAAACCTGATGATGTCATCACACAGTCCAATCTTCGCAAATTGTGGAATATCATGGAGAAACAAGGTTTGAAAACATCCAAAACATGACGATGAAAACTCTGAACTTCTTTTCCTTACAGTGATTAAACCCAAGAACTAGAACTTCCACACAGTTGTCAGGTCGGAGAACTTGTTGGACTTGACTGCAAGGATCAGAGGTCCTAAGTGCTGCTAGGAGAAGATATTCTGCTAGAGAAATAGAAAAAGGAAGACTTTGAGGTATTCATGAACAACTTGTTACGCAACAAACATATTTGGAACAATGGCACGTGAGAGAAGTTGTTTCAGATATTTGATAAATAATTGCAAATCCCATATTGCTTACTTTTGGGTGGGTACTTGAAATGTATACTGTCATAGAAATATGAAGGGAAAATTGCACAGTATACACTAAGCCATATGGGAGTTAAAGTGGTAATAGTAGGTTAAAGTATTTTGCTGATACTGTAACTCATTAAAATGTGTGCTGAATCCAGTGTGTTTGCAGTTTGTCTTAATGCTGCTGTATCTCACTTTTGAACCACTTGCTAACCAATTTCACAGTTTATATGGCCAATTTTTTTCCAAACGTGTCACATGATTAGATGACAACATTGCAAGTTGTTTACTGAAAATATGCCTCTTACTTCAGCTTGTTAACTTACAGTGCAGTTTTCTTGAGATACACAGTCAAATTTCTGTGAGGCAGACAGAATGACCAAGGAACTGTCTGTATTCTACATCAGATGTA
This sequence comes from Melanocharis versteri, assembly GCA_013397845.1. NCBI lineage: Eukaryota > Metazoa > Chordata > Aves > Passeriformes > Melanocharitidae > Melanocharis > Melanocharis versteri. Next base: position 473,207 of record VZTG01007054.1, read on the forward strand.
GTATGCAGGCTGGTAAAAAAAAATACCAGAGATGTGATTTAATAATACAAGCAAGAGGGATGTTTGCCCTGATACCAAATCAGTGTGGTCAGACTGTCATCTTAGAAAAAAATAATTGTTGTTATACGATAATGTGTTTGACTCTCTTTACTTTGCTGTCAGATAAGTCCAACTTTAAATTGGACTATGCATATGATATTTTTGCAATTACTAATTAAAATGAGATTTGAAAATACTAGTGCTTGGATATGCTAAAATGAGACTTCATGAGCAACTCAGAGAAAAGGGAATGTTATACATTGATGAGGCTAGCAAATAACTGAAGGGACTCGATTCAATCATGCTTAAAATAGTGTAGATAAGAGGAACCAGTAATGGTGGTTGCCAGTTATTTTTCACATTGTTGTTGTTTTAAACAAACCTATTCAGATTCTAACCAAATATTAGCATTCTGTTTGTGTTCTGACACATGCTAGCCACAGAGCTGTCAAATATCTAAATACGCTTTTGGTGAGGTTCAATTTATTTCTATTTCAGAATGATTTAGCCTCATTACTGTTTAAGTCCTCAGATTTTAAATGTAAAAATAATTTATTTTAAATCGAAGCGTATGAAGCTTTAGTAATTTTTTTTCCAGGCCATTTGTTAACTGCTTTCTTTCTTTGGAATAAGTATTATTGCTTGTAAGAAAATTTATTATTTCATTTAATGGCCCTTTGGTATCTGCTTCAGTATTCCTTTCATAATGATAGATAAATTTTAAAGTGGTAGAGCACCTTGAACTGAAGCTTCTTCAGGACCTTCTGTTAAAAACTCTATTACTGAGAAGGGGTTTGGGGTTTTTAGTTTATGTATTCTTTTTTAACTGTTGAGCACCATTCCAACAAAAATGTAGAGAAGAACACTTTGCTGTATTTATTTATTTATTACTTGACTGCAGCAATATTACCTGCCATTAACACAACAGTCTCTAAGTGTTGCTATTTCTTTATTTGGTTTTACTTGCATTTGGTTTGTGGTTAGTGTATGTACCGAATGGGAAAGGGAACACTTGAGTTATGCTCTTACCTTTTTGGTCATTCTCCCCTTACACTTGGATTTTAAATCTGTATTGAAATAGGTTGGGGAATAGCTGTTTCAAAGTCAGTATAGTAGTAAAACTGTAGTAATGTGTGTTTCCTATTCTTTCTTCTTGCTCACTAAAATACCATAAGTTGCTAAGTTTTCAGCTGGCCCGCCAGAAAGGCCAGAGAGAGGGGCAAGATTGTTTAGTTTTGTGGAGTGTGTCAAGTTTTTCTCAAATATGTTCTTGCTGGAAAAGCAAAATTGAAGGATCGAAAGTTGAATTTCTACTTGATCGTTTAAACCAGTGTTAGAATACAATGGTAGCTTGAATTTATTCTCCTGCTTTACTGACTTTCTGGGAAAAGATATAGAAATAGATAGTAACTGTAACCGAGCTTGGTATAGAACTGTGGTATCCTGCAGCTTTATTTGCTCAACAGCCATCAAACTTCGATGGCTTCTTGGTCTTAACTATTCACCAAGTTATTTGTCTCCTTCAACTTGTACTTATTCTTGTTTGGTCATTTTTATTCACTGCACAAAAGGGGGAAGAGGGGAGCACTCCTGTGATACGGTGTCATGCATTGATAATGGTTTTGTTTGTTTCTTTAAAAAAAAAACAACAAAAGAAAAGGAAAAGAAAAAGAAAAAAGGACTACCGTAAATTTACCAAGAATGTCCCTGAATACATTTTTTTAATATAGGTCTGGGCTTGGTAACTTTCTTCTTTTGGGATAAATTTAAAATATGTTTAAAATATGTCTCTCTGCTCAGGGATTTGTGGTGGATTATTGCAGACAGTGCTAAAAAAAAAAAAAAAAAGAGCACAAGACAAGTTTACTAAATTAAAATTTTATTTTTTGAAAAACTGTTATTTGTATAAATTATCAGATTTGTAGGCTTTCCTTTTTGTAGAAATAATTGTTTATGTGCCAGATAAAAATTTCAATTTTGTTTTCAATAATAAAGCATTGATAACTAATACACTGTGTATTCCTTCGTGTTACTGTAACAGCACTTCGGGTTTTTCAATTGTTCTAATTTAATGAGTAATCTTGATTATTTTATGTATGGGAGAACTGTATAGCATAAGTGAAATACAACCTGTCACATTTGGCTTCCTTCTATAGTCCGTTGCAATTAGACTTCAGTGGATATTTTCAAAAAGGTTTCCTGAAAGCTTTTCTTAATATTTATACTCACTAAATCTAGCCAAAGGGATGTGATAACTATCATATTTGATTATTGTATCTAAACTTTATAGGAATAAAAACTAATTAATATATTTATAAAATATTTTTATATTGACATACAAACATGATGTCAGTAAAAACATTGCTGAAATGCAGTTGGTTACAAAAGCTGGAGAGAAGATTCCGCTTACGTACAAGGTCTTTTTCATGTATGAGGTCACCTTTTCCTCAGGCTGAAATGTCATATGATGAGTTTCAAATCTTCTGCCTTCCTGCACAGAGATATTATGAAATGACACGGTTCTTTTGCCTTTCTCTTAATCTTCTGTGGACAGAGCCTTCTTAGCTCAGTGCAGCACTAATATTCTTGTATCTTCCTGGTTCCGTTGCATTCAGGTCCCAAGCACTGATAGGTTTGCTCTACGGTTGAAGAACATGCATGGGCGTGAGCAGAGCAGTCTTTCGGTCACTGACCTGCAAATTCACCTGCCATGCCTTATTTTTATTGAAAGTCACGCCTCACCTTCAGACATTCCTTGCCTGAGCGGGTTTTGATAAATGGCAGATGATGAATGCAGAGCATGCAAAGAATCATCTGAACTGTGTCGCTCATTTCTTGTGGAAATAGAGTCTAAGCATGGGCTTGAGCTCCTGCTCTGGCACCTTAGCCCTGACCCCTTCTGTGTGAGATCCTGTTCTGTCTGCCTTGTGCTGTGCTTCCAATGTTTCTGTTCTCCAAAGATTCACACTTTCAGGCGACAGATACTTGCTACATCTCCATTTCTGATGAAGGCACATGACAGCTCTGGTGATTTTTTGAGTCCTGCTTTCACAGACCCATCTGAACTTGCTCTCGGTAGCTGGTATGGATGGCTGTTTCGCTTCTGGGGTTTCAACTAGGATAAAGGTAAGGCACTAAATTATTCTGTGTGAGTATACCAGCTCATTTGGGTCTGGGCTGGGACTCCGTTGTAGTCATTCCCATAGCAGTTTTGCCTGACAGAGGTGAATGCAAGTAGCATGGGAGAGACACTGCTTCCAGTTCACATCTGATAACAATCACTGGCTGCTGAATTACGATCAGATGTTAATAGGCTCCCTTAGACTGATCCTGCTATTTGAAAAGTCTCTGGCTTATTTCACACAGATACTGAACATTTAATCACCCTGAGATTCAGTAGTGTGACATTAGAAGAATGTGGTTAGAGGAATAGAATACATCTGATGTTGTGAGGGGATATTATGAGGGAGGTTGAGAGCAGAGGCAGACATTTTGGGGGAAATTAGTAAACCTTTAGAAGGAAAGACTTTATTCCAAGAACAAAGAAGGAAACCTGAGGTCAAGTTATTCTAGGATAAACTATGGAAAAGCATATGCATCAGTAATTTTTTTTAAACAATGCCACAAAACAAATCCCCAAAGCTATACAGACTTGTAAAAAGTTGTAAGTTCTTCTGTTATAATAATAACTTGAAACCAAACATTGCCAACAGGAAAAGCTGGCCTTGGAACACAGTCTTATAAAGTTCAGGATATAAAAATATGTTCCCCATTGTGCTGGTTTTGGCTGGGATAGAGTTAATTTTCTTCACAGTAGCTAGAATGGTGCTGTGTTTCAGATTTGAGCTAGAAACAGTGTTGATGTCACAGGGATGTTTTAGCTGCTGCTGAGCAGTGCTCACAGAGCATCAAGGCCTTTTCTGCCCCTCACACCACCCCACCAGCGAGGGAGCTGGGGGTGAACAAGGAGCTGGGAGGGGGCACAGCCAGGACAGCTGACCATAGGGATAATCCAGGCCATATGGTTTCATGCTCAGCAATAAAACTGGGGTGGAGTTTCGCAGGGGGCGGCTATTGCTTGGGAACCATCTGGGCATTGGTTGGTTGATGGTTAGCAGTTGTTTTTCACTTGTACCACTTGTGTTTCTTGGGCTTCATTTTTCTCACATTTTTGTAACATTCCATTATTATTATTACTTTAATGTGTTAAATTAATTTTCTTTAATGTATTAAATTTATTTAAATTCCAATTATTAAATTTTTTCTAAATCAACCTATGATCTTTCTTACTTTTACCTTTCCAATTCTCTCCTCCATCCCACCAGGAAAGAGTGAGTGAGCAGCTCTAAGGTGCTTAGTTGCCAGCAGGGTAAACCATGACACCCACGAAAGACTGAATGCGTGACTCAAGTTATGCCACTTGATTGGAAAACCTTTAAAGTTGCATTTTTATTCACATTTCAAGAAAATGTTTCTCCCTTCCCTTAAAGATAAATTATCTTATTTACCCTGTTGTTGGACACTGGCTCTTTAGTGGCACCACAGCTCTAGAGCTGGACAGCTTTAAAGGTTACGTGTGAGGAAGCATTTCAGAAGGGCAGAAACATCACAGTGCACCTTCTAGAAAGGTTTAAGATGAAATAGATTAAATCATTCAGTCTTGCTGTACACTCAAATTATTTTGAATATAGTTTCAGTAACAAAGCGTAATTTTACTTACTAAAATTATTGAGCTTACAGATATTTATGTGTAAGGCTGGAGATTAAATTGTTGTTTATACATACAAATTTCTATCAGTTTGTGTGCATTTAAGTGCAGATTTATGTTTTAAAAAAAATGAGATTACCTTTTGAAGAAGCGGGTGTGGAAGCCATGTTGTGAGAAGATGTGGGATTTTTTTCACTTGATAGAACTGTGTGTGAGCCTGTCTTTCCTTGCATCATGGTCCTTTAGCTGATGACATTCTATTTCTGCATGGATATTTTTGGTTTTTGCTCTCTTGCAGAATTTCAACAGTTTAAGTTACAGGTTCTGTTTAGAGCTAAGGAGAAATGCAGCTTGGCTTAGATGGCTAAACTTGAGCTCAGTTTTGATTTCAGGAATTACTTACCCCAGGTGAACAGATTTTTCGACCCAATAATACAGTGGTTTGCTGCAACAAGTAATCCTGGAAAACAGAGATTATTAGAGAGTCTTTGTTGGTTCTTCTCTAGGTTTTTTTCTCCTGTCAGCAAAGCATTTTTTATCCTCTTCTGGAGAAATATTTTATTTTGTCTCTAATTTTCTTGAAAATAGATGTTCCTGCATGCCCAGTATTTTTTTTATTACAATGAGAAATTAGCTTTTCATATAGTTGATTTATTTACTATTTGGTTGTGTTTGTTGCAACCACAACCATGAGTTTCTCTGCAGTACATGAGTGTATAGTACAGTGTATTGTTCCTTATATTAAATTAATTCCCTCTTCTGGTTTATACCCGATATGCAAAGCAAATCATTGCCAAAGTGACTCATTTCTGTACATCCACAGTTCCTTGAATACAGAATTGCTTTTCCTGTCGTGATACAGAGTGTTTTGATATGACAACAATTGATTTTTTTAAAACAATAAACATACTATTAATACCAATAAAGCTCAATGAATAACACTTATGCCTTAAAATTCATGGATAGAATATAGTGGCTCTGTCATTAAAATCTATTATTTTCATTACTGTTCCTCCCTCCAAAATGCCATTTCTCTATGAAGTTTTAGAGGCAATTAATCTTTTAGCTATATAACTGTAAATTTCTGTTTCTTGATTTTTTTTAAAATGGAATATGTCTCCTGATAGTTCTCGTTAATTGAAAGAGGCTTTAGATATTCTTGCATAGAAAATTGTTTTGACCATCTCCTCTGTTAGTTTTATGAATTGTTTAGAGACCAGAGGAGGAACTACTTTCCCTAAAGCAAAAGGCAGAGAGGACTTTTGGTTGAGCTTCTACATCAGTTTTGTGCCTTTTAGCCAAAGCCAAGAAGAAATAAAATTTATTTTGTTTCATTTTGGTTTGGTTTGTTTGGGTTCCTGTCAGTTCTGCAGAAATTTACCTGATTTATTCTGAATCAGTTATTTACTGTAATGTTTATTCTGCTTGATACAAAAACTTGCTCTCTGACACAGGAAGAAGGAAAAAAGCCACGTGAGATGAGATGTGTACACTTTAGGATTTTTGTGGACTCTTGGTAGTGATATATAAATGTCAATTAGGGGTGACCATATAAAAGCAGATTTTTGTTTAACTCAATGAAGATCATGATTTTGAAAATATAAGGAATCTTCTGCAAATAGGATTGTTAATACTTAGATTTATGAACAGATGAGTTACTCAAATACTTTTTATACTGATCAACGTAATAATATTTACTGGAGTTCTATTGTGTTTTGCTGTTGGCTTACCCTGCTTTTTTCATCATCTTTTCAGTTATGGTGCACTTTTTAATCTCCAATATATAAATTAAGGTATGATTTTCAAATTTATTGAGAAATTACTAATTAAAGATGTCATCAAGCAGATCATCGTTTCAATATTTCTCCTCTTCTGAGGGAAGTTTAGGAATAAGAATAAGAATAAGGGAGGAAAAATCTTGTGGCTGAATTTAGTATTTTTTAGCTTTGCTCCCATATAAATAAATAATTAGCTATACAAAAGAGTTCCGCAGAAAACTGATGCATGCACCTGGGCCCAGGTAACTCCAAGTGAAGATAAATAAACCTATCTCACCTCTCCCTGGTAGAGGCATAAAATTATGAAGCAGGATCATCACTCTACAATCATGCCAGCTACAGCTTGTTAGGACATTTACCATAATTTTGCTAATCCTGACATCAGGTGAGCCCATCTGAGTCTCAAGATCTAGTCTGTTTCTGAAAGAAACGCATAAACTAAATGATGGTCATCCCTGGAACACCTAGAATATAATACACTAAGTCTTAAAAATGGCTACTGGCAAGAATTACATCAGAAAATTTTCTTTTTCCTGCATCTTTTGAACTGTTACAACCTTCTGGCGCACAAAACAGGAAGATGTGGTGGGTGTGGGTGTGCTTAAGTTCTCTGACTGCCATGGCTGATAGCTTGTTGCATGTTTGTGAATAGTTGATCTCTTAATATGCAGGGTGTGCTAGAAAGATTACACAGGGACTGCAAATGACTTACATCATTTCTACTGTAAATACCTCTAGAAGGTTAACAAGTGTTCATTGACCTTATGGAGAGGCTGAGCTGAGAGAAGCAGGCTGGACCTTGATAGTTCCCCAAAGAATGGCCAGTGAGACACGAGAGAGAAGCTGGCAATCGTGCATGGATTTCATTCATCTTATTAAAAAGTAGAATATGAAAAGGACCACCTATACTGATTATATGATTCTTTTTCTTAGTAGGGGTGGAATCCTAGCAACCTCATTAGGGCTGAGGAATACAAAATACAAAACGGTAGCAAAACTGGACCAAAGCATCCTGAAAGCATTTATAATCAAAGTGTACAAATTCAAAAGCATTCTTTTTTTTTTAATCAAGTATTATTACCTTGCAAAGCTACGCAGTAGATCAGACACCTCACTTAACCTACTGTCCTCATTTACTAGAGGGTTCGAAACATGTTTTCTGTTGGTTTGGGGTTTTTTCTACCTTCAAAATTATAAAGTAACCTTAACAATTCACTAACATCTAAAGAAAAAGCACGGAGGGAATCCCCATTTTAGTCCTTATTGTAAAAATACCAACTGATATTTGGGCTCCTAGAAATTTGGGTTGAATGGGACTACATGACTACAGTTTTTGGCAAATCCCAAATTGACATACTCATCTTGACTGTTCCCTGCTTAGAATCTCAGGAAGTGACAAGATGAAGAGATCATCCCTCAAACTTCCCTAACCTTAGTCTTCCCATAAGCCCACTCCTACTGCTGGCTCTTGTCCCTACCTGCCCTGCTATATTCCTTGCAGACAGTACTGTCTTGAGAGCAGTGATTTGTTCCTTCCAGCTGGCTGTAAAGTGCTCTAATGGGACTGTGTAAATAAAAGTAATTAGTTTTTCTGCTTCATTCGAGGGACTATAAGTAAGAATAACAGGGTAGACAAATCTAACTTTTATATAAATTACTTCATTGCAGGGTTAATAGTTTTTTTAATATGCACCTCTGGTTTTGCCTCTTAAGTGACAAGAAAAGACAGTAATACCTGAAACATAAAATTACCTCAATCATTTCAGATCAGAGAGACTCAGGAAGCTGTAGAAATGATAGATTAACTTATTCTCAATAAGCAGCATCACTTGGTGTTGGATTTCTACATTTAATTCAACATTGGAAATGATATAACCATACTCTGTGCCTCGTAATAGGAATTGTACAGGTTCCAACCATCTGTTAAATTAAACATTGATGAATACTATGAACATGTGGAACAGACCTGGTACTAGGGGGATGATAACTCTGTGCGTATACCTAAGCCCTTGAAGCCTGCTTGATCCACAAGGTTGGACACCCAAATAGAAAACCTGATGGGTGTTTTTTTTAGTGGAGTGTCACTCACTGCAAAGTTCAGTGGCAAAGGTTTGCTCCAATCCTTCTATATTAGATACAGTATATCCTGTGTCTGAAATACTGAAATGTTGGAAAAGGTCCAGGTAGTTATGTCTTTTAAATAAATGCTTTAATATGTTGGCACTTTTCTGGCAGTAATTTCCCCTGCCAGACATTTCTGTCTTGGTGGTACTTTGAAAACTGGGAGAGGGCAATAAATCTCTTGAAGAGAGAAGTTTTGATTACTAACAAAGTCCTGAGAGAACAAGACATAGCAGTATATATGACAAACCTGGAAAAAATAAATAAACATACTATTTCAAACAGGAAACTTCTCAAGGGTCCTTCTACTTGAGGGCCTGCTCCCAAAAAACAGAAATTGTTGCTGTACACTTTCTGCTGCTTTTCAGACAATGTGCTGCTGTTTTTCACTTACTTGGCTTGTAAGGAAGAAATTCTGTCCCAGTTGAAGATGATAATGGTTTTGTCATTGACTTAAGTGGCTAAAATTTCACTGTAGAAAACTGTTTACGTTAAGGACTTATTAACATTTTTATGCTGGTTCTTCTGATAATTTTTCTGATCTCCTGGCATGGTAAAAATTACTCTTACACATACTTTGCTCAGGAACAGAGATATGAAGTGGTCTTTACACAAGAAACCACTCAGGTACACTGTGTTTTTCTGCTACAGCTTTCTGCCTCACTCAGGCAATGTGAAGCTGTGTTATTTAAGAACATCATAACAGAAGCTGCTTTAAAGCACAAGTGCTGGAGCAGAGAAAGTCTGGACACAATCCCTGAGTTGTTGTTTTACTGTGCAAGGTCACATTTTCAAATTATAACAAGGATGCTATGCAAAAGTAATTTTTTTCTTGTATGTTTGGGAAAATACAATTTATTGGAAGATATATTCCCTCCAAATGCTGGGAGAGCTTCTGTTGTTAAGGCAACTGGAGTAATCAACTAAGAACTAATTTATGTTTCACTTTGTCAAGTGCACATTTGTAATTATTTCAGTGCTGTACTGAATTAATGGTAAAGCCTGATAAGAAGATGATCTGTCATTCCTATGTATAACCCCTTCTCCCCCCATTCTGCAAAAAATATTATTTTTTAGTTGCTTTCAGTATGACTTCTCTTATGACGGGCTTCAAATGCACTTCACAGTCCACTGAGCAGTGTTTGAAAATTGATTAAAAACTGTAATTATTGTACAAGGAACATAATCATGATTGATAGGATGAAGCCAAGTAATCAAGGAGAAGAGGAGGATTCTCAGACTGAAACTTACTTCTGCTCTAGCAAAATGTAATTGAAACAAAAAGCTGTATTTTCTGCAAGTGAGGTGAATTCTTTTTCTGGTGTTTCTCACACACAAAAAAAGAGAGAAATCACAAATACAACCAGCACTCCTAATAAATTCCAAGCCTCTTGAAATTATGTGGGTTTCTGTAACCTGAAGTTAATATAAAAAAGAGCAGGTTCGAGTTGGTAAAAACCAAAGAATCTAGTTCTAAATATGCTATCTCATGAGGATGAGGGTAAAATGTATCCTTAATCCCTGTTACACATTTCTTTTGTAAAGTCCAGTTATAATAACTCTTCTGTGTTAATAATTAGCTTTCTTTTATCACAGACCTGATGAACAACCTTTTCCTCTGAAACACTAATGGTTTTGTCTTCCGTGTGTTAACTTTTAATGAAAAAATGTGTATCTCACTTTATTTACTAAAAAATATCCAAAAATAACTTCACTAATGGATGTCTTTTTCTGTCCTAATTTTTTTTTTTTTCAGTAATAGGGTTCTCGTGTTTAGTTCAGCTCTACCTTCGTTGTCACAGTTGTGATTTATTGCATGCTCACTTGATTTTTCTAAAAGCATCATCTCCCTCTCTGAATTTTCTAATAGCCTCACCTCCTACCTCTTGAATAGGTTTGGGTTTGTTTGCTGTCTGCCACAGTGCTGGTCATTCAGCTGTCAGATTCCAGTTTTACCGGGTAAGGCAAAGCAAATAATTTTTCAGCTCAATTGCAAGATTCAGCTGAAGAATGACTGAAGCAGTAAACTTGCTTTTAAAATTCATGAATCATGTGGCTTATTAGGGGGGAGTTCTCTTTTGAATATAAATTGCAATATTTTAATCTTACCTGATCTTTAGTTTTAATATAGATTATGCATTTATGAACTCTATCATTTCAAAGAACTGTTGGAAGGGTTAATTGTTGTTGTGCATGTAGATTACCTCCCAGCTTCTCAGGGGCTCTCAACTTCACCCTGACTCTCACTGTGCTGTTGCTTTTCCTCCCTTCAGTGCAGGTCTATACAATGGCAGGAGTGGGCTTCTGGGGAGCTTAAAGAATCAGGGCTAATGTTCTTGTGGAAGTACAGATTAACATATATACCTGAAATTTGAAAACTTCCCACTCCAAATCTCAAACCCATTAGTGATGACAGCACTTTTGATTACAAACTTGCTTTCTAGATTTAGAAAGGATGTTTTGGTGCTTGAAGCTCATAGAAGCTCTTATCATTCAGGACCACCTTACAGAGAAATCAATGACTCTATTTTTTTTTTTTTTTTTTTAGCTTTTCCTTAAAAAAAATACCAAACACAAAACCAACAAACCCCCACAAAATTTATAGTTTATTGCAGGGTCTAAATTTGCCTTTAAACTGTTGTGGCTGTTACAGGATATTTTCCAGCTGCGGTTCAGTCACTGTCAGCAGTTACTGCAAGCATGGGCTAATTTAATTTAATTAAGCAACAATGCAAGAAGCTTAATTTAAGGCTAGTCACCTCACATTTGATGTGTCTAAACATTTTTTCATGGGTGTTTACTGTATGTCAGCTGACCTACAGTAACTTGTGTAATATCATCCATGCTGAAAGCAGAAATCTAACATGAGTGGAAGTGACACAGCTGGATCCTAGGCTGACCTAGAATTATATTTGAGAGTGTTAACAAAGCAAATTGACAAGTTAATTTTGTTGAAAATACTTCTATAATTGTACCAGTTGATGTCTTCCATGCTTACAGCACATGAATGAGGACAATTATTCCATCTGAGAAGCCAGAATGATTGGATCGATTGATAGGCCCTTCCTTAATGTAATCAATCACAGTACTCACTCCAGAATGGGTAATCTCTAATCCTTTAAAAAACATAATGCTTAGGAGCAAAACAATAATAGTATTTTCTGCATAAAGAATAGGACTAGGAAAACCAAACTGTAATACATTCCCCCCCATTTTAGGTGAACTTAATGAAATCTATTGAGATCAAATAGGACATGCAGAAATCTGGCTGGGAAGGCCATGAGCATAGCAGAACACCGACTGAAATACACAGATCATTTGAAACTGGTCAAAGAAAAGCTAGTGGATCCTAATGCAATCCATCATTAGTAGAAGGAATAGGATGCATCAAAGACAGAGAATGTCACATGAGAATGTATTACAGAAACACAACAAAGAAGACCTTTATATCTTGTCTGTTTTTCAGTCCAATGCTGTAACAAGGATTAGATGTGTAAGCTTTCTGAAAGCTGTCTATCACACGATAAATTAATCCCACACTCTGCATTCTATAGCAATGTCCACACATTACACTTTCATATCTAGAAAAATCATAGGATCCCACTACAGATTAAGAGAAAGAATTGAACCCAAAGACCCCAGGTTTTTCTTGTTATTTGTCATGTCATTTATTCCTCATAACAGGTAATAATTATGAAGAGCAACAATCAATTTCTTGTTACTGCAAGCTTAAAAAGGAAAGCATGCTAAAGAATGAGTATTACTAAACAGGCTGTGGATTTATTTCCAAGTAAGCCCTTAAAAAAAACCCACACAAACTTAACAGCATCTCTTATTCACTACAGATGAATCAGTGATGACAAACACATGCCAAACTATTTGAACAGCTACCAGCTCTCTGTTTGATTCTGAACTTGCTAATCCTTGTTTCATAATGCCTGCAAAGAGATGAAAAAGGAAATTACTAGTTTTAATTGCTTTTATACAGTGGGTTAGAGACACTAATATTACTAGTCACTGCATCTTGCAGCACTCTTAGGTTTCAAAAGAGGTTTCCTGTTTTTCTTACATTGGACTCAAGATAGTTTTGACTGAAGCTGGCTGTTCAAAGAGGTGGAGTGCTCACTAATTATCTTTGGTACTAGATAAATACATTCTGGAGCTTGAGCTTTACAACAAAGGCGAGTCTGACAAAATTAACCTTAAGAGAAAGTGTTTGTTTCATGGTGAGAGCAGGTCTGATTTCACTTGTGTGATTTAAAAGTACCTGATTTCATGCGACTACACATAATTCAGAAGAGTAATATTGGATTTAATTATGTGTTAAATTTTTTGTGCTTGGGACTTTCCAACTAATCAATTCAGTTTAAGAGTAATTTATGAATGTTAATTCTGAACTGAGAATGGATTTTTTTCTTAGTTACGTGGTTGTATCTCAGTGATAACTCTAGCACTGATGTTTAACAGCCTCACTTCTGTCTCCAGTTTGGAGGACACTAAGCAGTTCATTTTTGGTTTTAGGAGAGCTGAGATGAAGCACTGCTGTCCCCATAACAAAGCGTGCAACATCTCAGTGTTTTTGAATATGGATAGGACTTGCTTTCAAAAGAGTTAAATAGTCTATATTTTTCCTAATTCCAGGTGTCCAATACTGAGATACTGATGCTTCATTTTTTAATGTTTAGTTTAGCTTTTAACATTACTGAGAAATTTTGTCATGCTTTTAATTAAGTATTTTAAAACTGTTCTTGCTGACTTGATAGATTTTTTTTTCCAAATGCTCTTGACTTTGACAGAATTATTCAGTTGGTTGAGAGGCAATCCATTTCTAAGATGTTATGTTTTGAAAATATTCTCAATTTAAAATTGCACAATAAATATGTTTCTTTAGGAAGTTTATGTTCTATTACTTTAAAATACCAAGATTACTAATCATTTTGCTGTTCCATTTCATTATAGTTAATTGATTTCAAACATTAAGGAAAGCGATTTACTTGTATATCTACTTCAGAAGGCTCTAACAGGAGTCTAAACCATTATTTTGACAGAACAGATTTTATTCTTTCTTTGTGATTAACCTGTCTTTGAGCTGCCACCTTTAAAAGTTTGATGACATCTTTTATTGTTGCTGCCTTGTTTTTAAAGTGATGAAGGAATTGCATTTCCCCAGAACAAGTGAACTTACCTAAACAAAGACTATCAAATGCTGACAGAATTATAAAGCAAGGGAAAGAGAGAGGAGGAAAAAATACCCCATGCCCAAGTGTTTGAGAAAAACCAGACAAACCCTCCCCAAATTGAAGGAAAACAAACCTCCTTCCAAATTGAAGGAAACAAAATGTTTTACCCAAAGTCAGGTAGAAAAACACCTTTATCAACTGGCATGCATGCAGTTTAGCTTTCTTGTTTCAGCAGTAATTTTTCATAAGCAAAGACATTTACCTATTGAAGTGGCTGTTTCCTTGCACACTCTTCAATCATGTACCACTGTGATCAGTATCATGGAGAATGGCTTTCTAAACAGCAACAGCGGTTAAGGAAGACCAGCATCAAGCAGATGACTTTGGAAAGAATTGGCTGGAAATAACAGGATGTGGATGAAGTCTGAGTTATCTTTTAGTGAGATGAGGCTTACATGATATCTTTCTATCCTGCTCTTACCCTCTTATGATCTTTCTTGGCCAAATTCTACCAAGAGTGACATACATGTAGTTGTACTGTTAGTAGCCAGAAAATAGGCAGCTGGATAGACAAAAAAAGGTTCTATTATTGTGCTTTCCCCCATCCTCCCCCTCCCTCAATCCTTTTGGGAGAGAAATGTTGAAAGCAAATCCAGATTGGAGAGTGAGAACTTCAGTGTTGGAAAACAAGAGGTTGCACCTTTCTGGACATTAGGGGATTTGTCCATTAGGCACAACCCAAAGGAAACCAGGCCTCATTAGTCCTGCACTTCACAGGCCTGTTTTTCTAATGTACAGAGGTTCAGTTGTGCTAGCAGATTTTTCTTCTGAGACTTGAAATCTGGATGCATAGTTTTGGGGTATATGCCATAAGGTATTTTGGACCCAATTTCCAGTAGTGAAGGAAAATTTCACTTAGTTTAATAGTTGTATATTTGATGTTTTTAAAACTTCCATTCCTTGTATAATAACATGAGAAATACTGGCAGTCTATTCATGCACTGTGTTCTATGAATTTCAATGTCACATTAGGAGCTTTGATATCAGGAAAGGTTTAAAACACCACTCACTATTTCATTAATACTGGTGTATTCCTTGATACCTTTTCCTGAGGCTATCAGAATATTTTAATGTCCCATCACTCCTGCAACATACAGAAGGGTCAAAAAGTGATAGTTTTCCCATGGCAGAAATGCCTTTGAAGCAAAACAAAGCAATATTTAACACTTAGAGCAACTGAAGCTCAAAGGCGTTTGCCTTTGTCAATGAGAAACAGTACTAAACCCAATTGCATCTGCCAGAGGAATGTAGGCCGGCACAATGCAATTATGCGTCTAGAAATTTTGAAAGATAATGAGGTTAGGCCCCTATTCTTGTACCAAAGATCCACAAAGATTTTTAGAAACCACAGCTGAGAAGACACTCTGTCTTAATTCTTCTTGGAAAGCGAGAATCCCTGTGAAGTTTACTGCTTTATAGTGTTATGTTCAAGATTCTGTGCAGTAGTTGCTTGCTCAGTTACCCACTTCCTGCTGCAATATGGGATTCCTGGAGATCAAGGGAGGTCCTGAGATCAGTGTAAAATACTATAACAAAAATCTTCCAATAAACGAAACCATATTTTGAAACTGACATCAAGGAACAAACCATCAAAAGCAGTGAACTAGAAACTGGCCACCCAGAAATAAAGTATCTTGACATTATATCTTTCATCTTAATGTATCCAAAATTATTTAGAATAATAACAAATGAGGATCTCCTTATTTTATGCAGCTGCTTGGGAGGTGCAAAATTATAGACTCGATGGGAGCATGGACCATTGGAATTTAATATTATGTTTATTACATATAGCTTTAAGCATTGGCAATACTACTGTGTTATCTGTGCCTTTTTTTTTTTTTTT
>VZTG01007054.1:488942-507543 GCA_013397845.1 Melanocharis versteri
TTTTTTTTTTTTTTTTATGACTTTGTTTACAATAGTATCTGATTATGTTCTGGAAGTCCATAAAATGACCTGAAAAACTGACCTAACTCATTTTTATTTTCTTCCCAGGGGACAAGAGAGTACAAATGTATGTGAATGACTGAAATTTATAATTAAAATCTGCTCTGTAGTTATTGTTCTAATAGGGCTTGTTTTAATATCATTAATGTAGCTGTTCTATTTTGTGCTTTTGCTGGACGTATTTGGCACAAAAAGATGTAAAATAGCATCCTATACTCAGAGTGGAAGCCAGTGAGGGCTTTGGACCTTAGCTCATATGAAAATCTATAAAAGAATTTCAGACCAGGATGTGTAAAAATGTTATCTAATGGTTGGGCAAAATTTATCCTTGCTTTGAAGTGCTCCGTTGTGCCAGAAAAGCAAAACCGTGTACCATGATTTTTGTCAAGGCATTTATGTAAACATTTTACACGCTAGACACAGATATCTGAAAACTTAGGAATATTGGCTAGTCTGACCTGAAGCTTGACTCTTTCCACTGAAGAAAGCCAAGGATAACTTTTGCTAGTCTCTATGGTTTGTAGATGAAGAAGCATGTTTAGCATTAGTAAACATTTCCGTAAGAGATGGTGATTCTGCAACTGGACAAAGGAACATTTTGTTGCTGTTCAGACGTGGTGTGATAGCAGCATGTGGTGATGAGCCTTCTTGATATAATAAAGATCATTGACTTTTTCTGCAATTTGGGAACTGGAAAAAATGCACTGCTTTTATTAGGAAGCATGTATCATCATGGGGCTGATTTGTGATACACTCAGTTCTGAATACTGCTTTCTGATGAAACCTGAGCTGTGATGGTCTCTGCATACAGTGGGTTAAAAAGTGTAGTTAATTCCATTTGTAAGCAAATTCAGCGAGATGGCACGTTCTCTAGTAAAACTAATATTGAGCCTTTATCAGTCACTGGTAATTTCTTGCTTGTGTGTGCTATGTAATCGAATGAGCATTCAGCTTATGGTCTGATTACTTAGCAGAGTCATTTCCACAAGAAAAATGATGGAAGCCCTGCTGACCACCAGTACTTAGCTTTTGGGGCCTTAGGAGAGCACACATAAATACTTTTAATGGCTTTAGTGTGTTTTCTTTGGGGAGCATCAAAACCAGCCTAAGCAGGATGAGCCAGAGAAAGCAGCCGAGGCTTTGTCTGCACAGACGGGTGCAGACAGTCACGCGTTTGATCTGCTTGCACACTGAGCTGTCTGAATGGAAGCCAGCTCTGTCCTGGAAGCCATAAAGACATGTTAATGCATTGCCATGCTGGAGCTCATAAGCCTTACCAGTGCTAGGGCTACTTTTGTTTCAATAACCTCTCTATAACTGTTTTTTTAATGATGTTGCTCCCATGGTTTGTTCCAACTACTATATAAAATACTCTATTTTAACAGGACCGCAAATCACATTTTCAAAGAGAGAAAGCATGAAATGTTTTAAATGCTGCTGGACTTGCAAACTTATCAGTAGTTATTATTTGAAAATTTTCATTTGTTTCTGGCTCTACTTGTGAAAAAACCCATAAAATTTAATACAAGACCCAGGTCTGACAGGAGCATACAAAAGTGAGATAAACCTAGCAACCATGACAGTTGTTCTAGTAAACAGCTAGTGATCATGGATAGTTTTCTGTTTGAAATATCTGGGGGATTGTAGCATTGTATGACATAGCTTCAGCCTCTAATTTAGTGCTCTGGATTAATAGCAGGCATAGCTTGGAGCAGCCACCCATTGTCCAAAAATTCTGTACCCTGCCACAGTGTTTTGTCAGTGTGCCCATGCATCACAAGTAGGAATGGTAGAGAAGGAAAACATTGAGCATAGACTCTTGAGGTTTCTTTGTAAGGAGGCAATGTTAAGTTAAAAAAAAAAAAATCACATAAAAAGGCAGAGAGGATGTCAGAGTGAATGTGATAAAAAACAGTGAGGAAAAAATATGTGAACTAAAAGAATAAAATGATATTGTCATAACACCCACAGGCCTCCCTTCTGGAAAGGACAGGGAGTAATTGTCAGGAGCTAAACTCAATGTGCTGCAAATTCAGTCTCAAACTATCATTAATAATCTTGAGAGATGAGTCTGGAGGATAGAACTGAAACTGGCGGTATTTCAGAGGGAGAGCCGGCGTCAGCTGTCATCCCATTGAGAGACATACCCTGTTAGGGCCTGTTAATGTTGCACTCCTGTCAGAGTGACATATAACATTACATGTTAAACAAGTGGCAGACAAGACAGTGTGGAGGCAAATTGTTCAGCAGATGGCACAGACTACTTTACTTACCATCTGAAGTGAGAAAATAGAGCAAGTGCCATTTTTTGCATTCACTCTCTCATTCTTTTCAAATTCTTTTCAAATGGTAGCCTGGGTACTGCTCAGCAACTTCCTTTGTTGTGGCTGTCGAGACAAGAGGAACTTCACAGTATGATTATAATATGAGATATGTCAAGTGGAGCATTAATCATGTGCATATACACGTACATACACTTTGAGCTGAAATTGCAGCAGTTTCTGAGCCTCGCTGAATGAATGCTTTGAGAGTATTACATCTCCAGATATCTGCTTTGAGCTGTGGATCTCCTATGGCTCATTGTGTCTCCTTTTTTTTCAAAGCCTCACAATTTCTAGACACACTAGGCTTACACTATCCTCGCACATTCTTAATCCTTGAAGGAGAAACATTTTCTTTGGGAGCAGGAAAAACAACAGTTAAGCAGCATGATAACTTTTCTCTGAGTTCAGTTTCCATCCTTTTGGAGTAAATAATGGTGTTCTCATTGACTTTGGTAGTGTTGGAGTGTGCTCTTAAAAACCAATGAACTGGCCTCTTAAGAGAAAATAAAGTCATCAGCCATCAGTTTGGGACAATCTGAACTAGGTAACAATTTCATATTGACCACCATCTAGGTCCTCCTGGTTCTGTTTCCTGATTCGATTTGCTTTCTTCCTCTAGCCCAAGGAAGGAGCAGTGAAGGACAGGCCATTGCTATGCAAAGTGACAGAGGGGGAAATGCCATCATTTCACACCTTAGCAAGAGTATACTTCTGGTACTCTTCATGCACACACAAGATACAACCTCTTCTTTTAGGAGTTTGCAGACTAATTCGAAGAGACATAAGTGTTCAGGTGCCTCTTGGTCATTCAGAAGAAATCCCAGTCCGTGGTTTGAGAAAACTTCGAAAGGAAAAGTGGAACCAGTAGAAAATTCTAGTCCTGTAAAGCAGGAGAAAAAAGGAAAACCTCACTTTCGCAGGTAGAGTTCATTTTTTAACTATATACATAACAAAACCACTATTAAACAAACACAGGCAGTGTTTGCAGTTCTGTAATAAGCATTAGTTAATTGTTTCCTTGAAGGACCATATAATACTGACTTTTAAATTATTTCTTGCCACACGTGAAAATGTAACTGTTGAGAGACAAGTATAATGTCTTCTCTTCTTTTATGTCCAAGATACAAGAGTTCCCTTTTCCTGTGATACAGTGAATAGCTTATGATTCAGCTTGTATTTTTAGCCTATTACCAACAGTGTCTCTTGAAAAAAAATAAAATTATGAGAAACCTTTGAGAATCGTTACTTGAATTAACTTTTTAATTTTTAAAACTTTGCCTATTGATTTGGCAGATGGATTCTGTTTGACAGTCTGATACTCCAGCTGGCAGGTTCAGGTGTAAGTTTGTGCTTGTTACCTAAAATATGTATTATGTATAAAAATCTGAGATTATTTTCTTATCATCAGCAGGCACTTTATGAAGTTAAAAAATTCTCATCCTTTTAATATTTTATTGTGATTATATGAGCATGTGTATGTGTGTGAGAAGAGGATACAATTGTGAAAATCCTTTTACAGTAGAAATGGTCTTGGTTTTGGAAACACCTTTCAAAAAATTTTTCTTCACACTTGGGAACCTTCTTCAGTATCATTCATGGCTCATAAAGCATAGGTGAAATAATGCTTTTAATATTTTCAGAAACGTGCTAAGGATATAATTGAAATCATTGGTTGATTTTCAGTGGTGACACAACACTTCTAATGCAAAAAGATCTACAACACTGTCACGTGTTCCAGTTATTCTCAGTAGTCCACAAACTCTTCGGGTATTACATGTGCAGAAATTGAATATGAAGCATGATGACTTCTCCATTTTATTCCCCGGTGATAATCATCAGAAATGTACCTAAATGCAGACTTATTTAATAGATTTTTACATGGCCATTTAATCCTCTCATCTTAACAAATTATTTAATAAAGTTGAGGAATCCCTTAAAGATGGGAGCTTTCAAGGTGTAAGTATTATAAATTATTTTTCAAGGTAAACAAAATTTCCATTTCCTTTTACCAGCAAGAATATTCATGCACCATTTTGACAAGCCTGTTTTAATGAAAAGTTGTAATACAAATACTTTCCACCTATGACTGCTGATAGAGCAGTAATTTCTATGTATCCTCTACTAGTCGTGACCTTGGTTTATTATAATTCACTGCATTCCAACCCCTTATGAAACTTTATTTGTCCCTGCAACATATCTGTTAACAATCAACTGCTGTTTCAGTGTTAATATGTTTCTGGATAACATGAAATATATGAAAAGAAAGACAAATGGCAGTTGTAATTATTTTATAGTTTACAGGAAACAGCCTGAAATTGTTATAGCTATTTTTACATGGGAAAATTTTGGAGAAGGATATTCACAGAGGGTGATATAAAACTCCCTACACTCCTGCTACAATTTAATTGGGAAAGATAGACCTGACGTAGCTATTCTGACGGGCCCTCCACCTTTTTGAATTGAATTTACAGGGAGAGATTAGCCTTGTTAGGATAATGTTGGCCCTTATGAACAACCCTCATAGAGATTAATAGGGATGAAAGAGAAATAAAGCACTAATACATGTGTAAGCCTCTTCAGAAATGGTTTTAAATAAATCCTGTTTTCCAAACTATTACAAAACCTTTACATCCAGTAAGGCCAATTCAATGGCAGACTTTCAGTTTCCCAAAATGAGGTAATACAGAATGTAAAAGGGATGATATTGATCTCCAGGGGTTTAAAGTCATTCTGTGTGGTTTTCCATTAATTAAGTAGGTCAATTAAAATAATCATGTAAAGTAAAATTTTACTTCAGCTCCAATTTCTTTAACATGTTCTGTCCTTTCCAAAATCTACCACTACTTTTTGACTGATTGACAGTAGCTTATTCAGATATTATGACACTGAATACAGAGACTAATGAGCCTATATAGCAGACCTTTTAAACTGAGGGATCAAAATATGACTGTTCTCAGGAGCCAACCAAAGAGTTTAACACAAGAAAAACCCCACGTGGCTAGTGTGGACCTACTGCTTGTGTGAAAACTCTTGATGAATGACAGAAACAGCTTGAAAAGGTGCCCAATCCATTGGAATTATGAGAATACACTCATAAATAAAACTAAATTCAAATGCTCAGCCAGATAATGATGAAGGCAAATAATGTTAATACCTGCTTTCAGAAAACGGATCAAGGAAAGCAATCAAAAGGAAAGATTAATTGTTTTATCCCCAGATTATCTGGAATCAGTTGTTGATAGAACCACACAGGGTGTTTCAAAGCTCTGGTTTAATTAAGAGATAATCCAGAATTATCACGTTTAATTATTTTGTAAGGGTACTTATGGCTTCTGGTTTTTTCTGCAATTTAAACACAGTGAAGTGGTCTTTTAGAATAGAAAAGAAAGAACATATTACTTCAGTAACAACACTGAGCAATGAATACGGATGTATGTGAGCAGCTGATGTTGTTCAGTAGAGTATTTACGAATTAAGTTGTCACGTTCTTGAAGAGACAAAAGTATGAGTAATTAAATTGGATGATTCTGGATTATTTTATGTAATCCAGTGTTTAAGAATGGTCATTATTGCTGAATCAGTCTGATCTTCAATAATCTCTAGACTAGGTAATTAGTCATCTTACCTCACATGTGTGATCAATGGCTACTTTTATGCAGGGCTCGTTTTCAGTACTACTTCTTCCCCTTCTCCCCTTTTTCCTTGGGAGTTAATTTAAAGATCTTGAAACAAAGTAGCCAGAATATCTTGTAAACCAATTATGATGAGATTCTTCTTTTATTTTTCTACACAAAGGTTGGCTTTCAACATCTCTTGAAAAGTCCCAAAGTAGCTCTAATGTTTATTTGCCTGGTCTTTTCTTCATGCCTCTCAATATCACAACATATTTTTCTACTGAATATTAAAAAGCAATATTAATTATCCAGCAGTAAGAAGAGATTTAGCTGGTATAAACAGGCTCCATTGACTTCAATAGAGCTGGGATAATTTATAACATAAGAAGATCATGCAGTAAATAGCCTATTAAAATGAAATGAAATGTATCATTAATTGCAGATAGCATATAATTTATAGCACTGTTTGGTCTAGGCATTTCTTTACATGATATCATTGCTATCTGGCAAAAGATCTGAAATCTGCTGTTGGGAATTTGGCTTCAAGTTAACCACAGCCAGTGGATGTCTAAATAGAGTAAGTGGTAGTAGCAAATCTGTTACTTTTGTTACCTAATATACGTTAAATATAAAATATTTGTTGAATTGTTATTATTTTAATGCTAGATAATGAAGAAGTACAATTTATGAAAATTGCTTTTAAATTTCTCCTTGATTTAAGTTTAGTTGAATGAACTTCACCTTGACGAACCCATTCAATATTGGAAGCCTGATTCCTCAGGAAGCCAAGGTCAGTAATAAATAGAAACAGTAATTGTTTTCACTCTAATTTGCTGAAGTAGTACTGTGACATATTCTGACTGTTTGCATAGTTTATTATTTTAACTGGATGAAAATTTTGAATTTTCATCATAATTGTAATCTTAAGTAGACACACAAGATCAGGACAGAAACACTTCGCTTTCTAAAAGCAGGCGTCTGGTACTAGGATCTAAAATACAGTCATGGGAAGAAAATTGCTATTTGCAAAGCAAGAAACAACAGCCAGATTGTTTCTTGTTCACTTACTGTGCACAGTGTGTTTTGGCACCATAACGCAGTAGCTCAGAAATCTCAAACTGTCAGGAAAAACAAACCATGCCCCACAGACAGAATAGAAGGTTGAAGAAAAGGCACAAAAAGGAAACCAGGAATTCATCTCCATTTATCAACAGAATGCTGTATTTGACAACAGCGTGGTGGAATCTACTTCTCATTCATGAGTAATGCATTCCCAGTTACTCCTTTTTAGGCTGCTCTTCTTCCATCAGCTTACAGTACTAAGCTTGATTTAATGGGCAGTGAAACAAACAGGAGGCACATCATTCACATTGATGCTTCTTAATTACATTCTAGTCTGTTTGTTTTAAAGATTCTCTTTCTTATTAGGAACTGAGAAAGTATTCTTATCATTGAACAATCCAGAATTGTTTCTTATTTGCACATCTTTTCTGCATATTTTAGGAGAGTTTGGTTTTATAGAATTTTGGTTTTGCACTAATGAGTTACCCTTTCTTCATTCGACTACTTTTTTCTTTTTATTAAATTTCCAGTAAAATAAATATTATCCTGAATATTACCAGTTTGTAGGTCTGAATCTTGTCATGCAGTAACTGATGTGTTTTTACCTCAGTGTTATTCGATCACATTATAAAGCCATGACAATTTTTCACTGATGTGGCTTTTTCCTTGCGATTTTTTGCTCTGGACAAACTTGCCCTTTTAAAATATTTTTTCTCTGTTTTTTGTATCTATGTACGATCTTGCATATCTGCACTATGCATAGGTCTAGCACAGGCCAAACTGTCTAGAAGAAAAAAATGGCTGATCAACAAAATAGATAGAGTGAAGTTCTTCAGCATGTCATCCAAAGCACTCACCATGTCCACTGGAAGGCTGCCAGATACCTGAAATGCGGTGTGAGGGAATGCACAGAACAACCCGCACCTGGTGCTTTCTGAATGAGCATCCATTCCAAGGTGCTATGGGGAAATTCTTTCCTGTTCTCGTTCTTGAGCCACAGATTGATTTTCAGCCTTGGGCCCTTTCTTTCAAGGAGCTGTGTGGTGCTCATACTTTTTGGGTAAAGGGAAATGAGAACACAATGGTGGTGCCAAGCCCTTGAAACTGATTCCTTTCTTGGAAGACAACTGTGTGAGCAGCAGAAATATTGGACACTGCTCAGCTACAGGTTCTTTAAGAAGATGGAACGTGGGTCTGTAGGAGCAAGTCCAGAGGAGGGCCATGAAGATGATCAGTGGGCTGGAGCACCTCTCCTATGACGACAGGCTGAGAGCTGTGGTTGTTCATTCTGGAGAAGAGAAGGCTCTGGGGACACTTAGAGCAGCTTCCTGTAGCTAAAGGGGGCCGACAAGGCAGTTGGAGAGGGACTATTTACAAGAGCATGTAGTGACAGGACAAGGGGGAGTGGCTTCAAACTGAAAGAGAGTAGTATTATGAAGAAATCCATTACTGTGAAGATGGTGAGGCACTGAAACAGGTTGCCTAAGAAGGTCTGGATGCCTCATCCCTGAATGTGTTCAAGGCCAGATTGGATGGGGCTTTGAGCATTCTGGTCTAGTGGAAGGTGTCCCTGCCCATGAAAAGGGCATGCATCTAGGTGATCTTAAAGTCCCTTCAAATTCAAGAATTTCTATGACTGGATGATTCTATAAACATCAGATCCAAAATAAAGTTGCCAAAAAAGATTTGTTTGGAGTAGTTTGGTTTTTGGTTCTTTTGGTTTGGTTTGGTTTTTTGTTTGTTTGTTTGTTTTTTTCTTTTTGAGCAGGAGCCTAGACCCTTACATAAATTTCATCTTTTTTTTTTTCTTACTGGTAATTTGAATGTTTTAAGTCAACAGCATTGATGATAGTAACTTTTCCTGTTGTTTATCCAAGACATACAGTCCATCAACTGCTCTAACACACTTCTTTTGCCCAGTGGGTCTTCCTCAGCATACCCAGCACGAGTGTTTGTAACATCCAGGCTGCCCTTCTGCACCTCCTGGGTGGTGCCAGCAGTTAGCCACCATGCTCAATGAAACAGGGAATCAATCCTTAGAGATTCAGGGGGCTTTAAAGTTCAGGTGAGGATGGATCTTGTCATCTCCTACCACTGCTGATAATTATCCCTACAACTTATTTAAGGACAAGTACAAATTTCTTTCAAAACAGTGCTGTAGACCCAGGCAGATGTAATGTCTTCCAGAGAAGTACAGACAGAGGTTTTAAATAAATAAACAAGAGAAACACATGTATAAGTTGAAAATTAAACAACAATGATTGGATTTTTGTTTCCTTAACCAGTTCTTTGATCTGCTCTTCTGGCCAGGCACCACAGTCCCACGAATGATTAGTAAATCTGTGTGTTATATGTGGTTTCTGCATGCAATGTATTTTTTAAGTATAACAAACTCTATATGAAGCCACTGACTGTTGTTTACTGCAAAATCTGAGGAAAAAAGATGAACAGAGAAAAGCAAATATTACCATATAATTTAAATTTTTAGCCCAGCTTATTCTTGTAGACATAATATTGTTTTCCATCCAACCTCTCTATGATCCCTTAACACTTAATTGAAACACTTTTTTTTCGCATGGGATGAAAACAATTTTTTCCCCATCACCTCCAGCTGGCTCCTTCTCTCTTCCTTTCTCTCCCTATCTTGCTCTCAAGACAACCACCTACTTAAACACTTGTTTATTTAATTTATTTTTTCATTTACTTCAAAGGAAATAAATATTAAGAGTTACTACATACACAGGAACCCCATCTAGATCCCTATATCCCCGACTTGAAAATTACTGGAACTTGTCAGCATTATGGGTGTATTGTGTTATACTCTGGATAATAATATATGGCTACTGCTGAGAGCAGGATACCAGCCTGGATCGAACTTAACCTGGTACACTACCCTTTCTTTCTTTCTTTCTTACATTCTACTGCCTTTTTATTTAAAGGAGTAACTAAGAGAGAATACACAGTTGTGGAATACTGAAAAACAAAACATAATTTCACTATAAATTAGTTTAAAAAAGTCTTCCCTTAATAGCTCTTGAATATTTGATATGTTTTTGAGAATTTACAGTTTGAAATGATGAAAACAGCCCATCAAAGAAAATGCAGCTCCTCTGCCATCTTATAAATTCCCACATTCAGGAGGCTAGTCTGACAAGAACATAGAATTTCAGATGGTTATACATTTTACAGTTCACAGTAATGAGATTAAATGAGAAACAACTTCAGTGTAAGAGAGGTTTCATTTTTTTTTCTTATGTAACAGCTTATCCTTTCCTCTTTTATTGCTGAAATGTATCTGAATTTCCTCCGATTGTTCATTGTCATCTCTCTGCAGGACTGTGATAAAATGCCACAACAGTCTCCCTCCTGTTATCCCCACGGACTAGACATACAACTTACATAGAAAATACCATAGTTTTTCTTCAGTATGTGATTTCAATCTACGACTTTTTTTAATGTGTAGTAAACAATACTGCATGGATGGTGTCCATCCTGCTCTCTCCCCACCCCTTATAACTATATTGTTATAATTTTTTTCCTTTAAATTGTTTCTTTGTACTTCTCACAATATTTTTTTTAATTTTGAAGCATAACTACCAAATATTTAGAAAATATGCAACTATCTGTCATAAATGCAATTAAACCACAAATGAATAAAAGCACAGATAAAAGTCAAATGTATTTTTAGTATTGTACTTTGATTTCTTAGATAATAAATGTGCATTTTAATGAAAGTAAAATAAGCGAAACAGCTAATCTAATTGCTGAATGAGACAACCCCTTCCAGAGAATCTTTAGCCTGAAACTTTAAAATCATTAAATAAGATCACATTAAATTCAATTCTACTGGGTGCCAAATATAATTATGCTTCATATATAGGAATGAATGCACTTTGTATCAGGTGTGACTAAAGACTCTCTCCCTCTCTCTCTCTCTCTCTCTCTCTCTCTCTATGTATAAATTCGTTGTTTCAGCTCTGCTTTCATCAGAAATGTTACCTATTACCGATTAGCAAATGTTGAAAATGGCACTGTAGATTGGATGGCTGAGGTGTTCACAGAATGGAGGTACACAAGTGGAGTTAAAGCTTCCAAAGGGATGCTCCCTGAACAAGTAATCATTCAGTGAACAAGCATTTTAAGGAGCAAGGCCAGTTGAGATTAATCCCAAATGGGCCCTTTATACTTAGTTCCACATCTGTAACTCAAATGCAGGCCAAAAAAATACGTTGCGTAAGTTCAGTTATTGTTTGAGGTGCACAATGTGATGAAACAATTCAGACACTTAGGAAGTATTAATTCTTGCAGTCTAAAAGGAGGGCCAATTTATTCCCTGTGCTCGTTAGAAGGCTGTGAGGAATGAGAGGTTCTAGCTGGGAATTAGGCATTTTAAAGATGCTGTGATGTCAATTGCTAAAGTGAGCATGAGCCAGTGTGTTGCTCTGTGATTACGGTTTTGCCTCCACAACCTAATTGTTAGGGCAAATGTCAGCACTTGAACGTGTAACTGAGCATTGAAAATGTGTAAATTTAATTGGTACTTACAATTATTGCAGGTCCAGGATTGTGCCCATAAAACTAGAGTTCTTCAAAAATATCTAGTTCAGCAAAAATAGCTTATGTGAAATAAAATAAAAAACTCCTAGCACATCTCAGTGGTTATCACAGAAGACACTTCAGGGTCCTCAGGAGGTGATTTAGTGGAATAATGCTAGACTGTCAATGTCAGGTCCTACACAAAACAGTGGAAAATGGGCTGAGTTTAAGGAAATTTAAAAGCTACAGCCTTGTCACACTTGGGATGTGTTTCTTTCAACAGAAAAAAGAAATAGCCATATGTTTTCTTTCAAATAGCTAGACTCTTTTCATATCATCAGCAGTCTTACGTAGTACTTTTTGACAATAACGGACAACAACCATTGCATATACCCATATGCAGGTATTTTGCTGGATTTGTGACTAAGTAGATACCAGTCAAAGAAAAAACCTTGAGAATTTATTCTTAATCTGATGAACAATATTTGTAAAAAAACAAGGAAATAATCCTGAAAAAAAACATAAAAAACAATGCTTCATTTTGTCAGTCTAAATATTGTTTTGGTATTTGCTTCAGAATCAATTGCTGCTTCAAAATTGTATGTCAAGACTTAATGACCCTATATTTGTTTAAAAACTAATAGTGAAAAGGAAAAGTGAGCAAACTTCCAGACCCAAAGGAGTTGCTTCTTGGGTAAAATAAAGAATCTTGCTAAATCCAGACCAATTTGTTGGTTGTCTACATCCCTGAGGCTTCCCCACTGGGCAGATGTTCTCAGACTGGGGCTGCTGCCAGTGGAGGGGTCTCACCCCACAAGTGGCCACTGATCCTCAACAATGCAGCTTGAGATGGCACCTAGGGCTGAGAAACAGCTGGATGTTGAATGATGTTACCTTTCTGGGCAGGAATCTTTGAGCAACTGCTTTCTCTCAAAAAATTGATAAGTTGTCAAAATTGATATTTTTACTGAGTTTGTATGTTTGAAGAAAAAAAATCTGTCTGTAGTTTCTTTTCAAGGAAAATTCCTGAAAAGCCCAGTGGTTAGGCAGGAGGTGGGAGACTTTGATTAAAATCCTCCTTTAGTCTTATTCTTTGCCATCCAAAGAAGATTTAATTATTTATGGAAAGTGGGACAGTTCAAACAAATTAATTTGGATGACTGAATTAAGACCAATCAGCAGAGCCTGGATTTCATACAAGGCAGTCTACGATTTACAGGAGGGGAAAAATAGGGATTTAGTGCCAATCAGGAATTTCTGAAATCTTTCCTTGCTCTTATAAGAAGCAAATCCAATTCTAGTTTTCATCTGTCTGAAGTCCAGGTCTAACTGGAACGATGCTGGACTAAACATCTAAATCAGAGCTTTCGGTGTATTAATAGAACAAGACATTTTAAAAGTGTCCAAAAAATAGGACAGAGTAGGGCAGAAAGAAGAACATTTCCGGAAAAGAGAGGATCATTAGTCATTTATTTCAAAATTGCTTTGCTTCACAAGTCACAACACATTGTGGATGACAAAGAGTTAGATATACCTTTATAAGCTTTCAGCTGTTGAAAGAGTGCATCTATTAGTGCAGCCAGATTGTACTGGTTTTTTTCCCCCAATACTTTTGTAACTTATTTCAGCTTAAATCAATACTTCTCTGGGAAAATAAACTATCTATTTCTACTATGAAAAATTTATTTGAGCAGAGTAGAAAACATTTTTTGTACTTTGAATGCTCATGTGCGGATTCTAAAGATATAATTGACATATTGCATTTATTATACTTTCTTCTACCTGAGAAATTATTAGGCGGGGGATGGGTGGGGGGTGGGAAGGGAGAGAGACGGGGAGGTAGAAGGAGAGAGGAAAAACAAGAGCTTAATATATTGAAATATATGGAAAAATACTGAAAAGCACATTAAAAATATCAGTAATCATCACAATTTCAGTTTAGTCTCAGAAGACATAACAATAGAAGAAGGAGAGAAGCTAAGTGACCCAGGAATATCATGGGAGAGGAAACTCTGGATACAGTAGCTGCCGCTGTATAAGTCCTATAAGACCTTCTTTTATGGCCCTGGGGTAGTAGTGGTGAAATTTAAAATAACAATAGAAAAATAACATTTGGTTTATTTTTGTAAGAAATAACTTGCAAAACAAGAATTAAATGAGAACTAAATGTACACAGAAAAGGTGGCACGACAAACCTTGTTAGGCAAGCCTAAAGAGAGCAGGAGCAGCCCCAACAACTCATGTGTGTGTATTACAGTCCAGGAGAAGCAAAGGAAGAACACTCTTCCATGCCGCTAAGCTGACAGTGGATGTGCTCAGCTGCACACAGATCATCTTTCCTGGCTGATCTTACAAACTTGCTACAAAAGTGCTGGGTAAATAACTGCAGCTTTAGGTTTTCACTCAGCATAGAAAGCAGGCAGGCGTTTGATTGGAATTCTTCAGTCAGTCTTCTCTGCTGTGATAAATGAGCTATGAGTAAAGTCAAAGCATGGAAACACATTATTGTTTGTGAGAATTTACCAGTTAAGAAGAAAATTTTGATTCAATGGAAAGCAACCTAGTATGAAAAAACCTATGTAGGTAACACAGCCAGCAACACAACAACTGTACTGCTTTGACGTGGTAGTCTTGGCCAAGGAGAAAATTTGAGACACTTAGAAACAACATTTTGTCTTTACTTATATAAGCTATTTTTACACTGTACCCACAAAGTACACTGTGTGTTGATAATTTCCTGTTGGCTGGTTGTTTTATCACCTTGCATTGGCCTGATAAATTCTATTCAGAACCCCAGTTGCTTTAATTTGTATAATATGCCCTGCTGTAATTGCATGGCAAGAAATAGTGTCAACATAACCAATATCGTGACACCAGAAGTGACATCAGTATTCTTCAATTTCCTTTAGTGTAAGGCTTCTACATCAGATCACATTACATCTATATACTTTTAACTAATTCACCTTAATTGCATTGCTTCTATCATGCAAACCAGAAATTATTATTCCATGCAAACTCTTGAAACACACATGGAGACCAGTATACTCTGGTCACTCATACCTTGTCTCCCTGTTTTTCTGTTAACATTTTTCTTACCCCTTAACTGAATCAAACTAATGTACTCTAGAAAATAATGTATGGATTTTAGCTACAGGGAAGAGATGTTAATTCTGTTGTTCACATTGAGTCCACATTACAGAAAAAGTATGAGTGACCAAAATTTTTTTGTGTGCCAAAAAAAATATTTGAAGCTTGATAATAAGCGTAAATATTTCTAGATAATCTCATGAGAAGTCAAATTCTGCTGCGTGTTCGTCAGTTATTTCCTATGGTTTTGAAACCAAACCAGGTGCAGGAGGTGCGCTATGTGCTTGCCTGCACAAAGATCTACATTTCTGTCAATCAAAGCAGTGATGTGATAAACATCTACTGTCAGTTTGATCTAGTGAACCTGACAATTAGAACCTTCTTACATCAGCATCCAAATTTTTTATTATTACTGATGTGAAATGTAGTAAATTATATCGGTCTGCCACAAATTGTCACATGGAAACTGCTTTCTCTAAGTGCCTTTAGGTGTTAAAGGCACTTTAACACAATTTGAAAGTAAGCAGTATAAGGCACTTTAGGGCTTTCTTCTTATAGGAAGGAAAATTGCGCTGAAAACATCAGCATCTAAACACTTTTCCTGTCAATAAATGGGGAATTTTTGTGCTATTTAATGTTGGTGGTAAGACAAAGAAGTCATTCTCCACAGGAATTTTAAAAGAGTAAAAGTCTGCTATAGGTTTCTGCATTACTCAAAGTAGTGGGATGATTACCTTCTATTTGCCTACAGGGACCTCAGCTTACTCTCTTTGGTGTATGATATGTGCTTCAAGTGAGATACTTTTATTCTGGAGAACAGACAAGTGAAGAAAATTCCTTTGAGTGCAAATCCAAGACCATTGAGAAACTAGTCTGCTGCTTCAGTGAAGTATTCTGCTTTTCAGTTCTTACATCAGAATTTTGCTGTTATGGCCCTTGTACAGAGTACAAGATAATGCTCATTTCTTAGCACTCCTTTGCTTCTGTTTCCATGCTGGAAAGGGTTGGCTCCTGGTCCAAGAAAATACAGAAGGATGCTTTAAATGGGCAACAGAACCATATTTTTGCTATGCCAGCTGCTGGGTCTGGTTGCTGCCATCCTTCTCAAGTGATTTGAACCACATTGGAGACCAGATTATGCTAAGAACTTTGTCTATTTACGCTTCCCTGAAATTTGCGGGGCAACCAGCACTTCCTTGCTTATTTTTGTGTTGTTTACTTGATTAAACTTGTTTGAAATTCTGACAATCTCTTATTTTACATATCTGACACAACTCCATTTTAATAATTTTCCAAGCAGAGGTGTTTTGGGTGTTTTACGTGAAATAGAAAATATATTTTGCCTTTCTGCCTTTTTGTTTAGTACTTGATTTACCAGGGTTATCAAAAATATGATAAAGTAACTTGCTTGTGCCTCAGTCTACATTTCTTGTGAATGCATATTTCTTTTCTGTTTAGAAAACAGGCAGATGTGATCTTCACAATCTATGGTGTTTTCTCAGAAAATCATAGTTAATGCGATCATGCCAGATCTCCTGAACTACTTGGCCAGTCTAATCTCCTATTGTGACCAGGTAACCCATCTAGTAGATGAGGGAAAGGCTGCGGATGTTGTCCACCTGGGCTTCAGTAAAGCCTTTGAAACTGCCTCCCACAGCATTCTCCTGGAGGAGATGGCAGCCCATGGCTTGGACAAGTGCATCCTTCGCCGGGTAAAACTGGCTGGAGGCTGGGCCCAGACACTGCTGGTGAATGGTGACACATCCAGCTCTGGTGTCCCCCAGGGCTCAGTGTTGGAGCCAGTCCTGTTTAATACCTTTACTGACGATCTGGACAAAGGCTTTTAGTGCACCCTCAGTATGTTCGCAGACAGGGAGAAGTGTGGATCTGCTGGAGGGCAGGAAGACTCTGCAGTGGGATCTGGACATCTGGATAGATGGGCTGAGGCCAATTGTATGAGGTTCAATGAGGTGAAGTGCTGAGTCCTGGATTTCAGTCACAACGACCCCAGGCAGCACTGCAGGCAGCACTGCAGGGAAGAGCATCCTGGGAAAGTAACCCTGGGAAAAAAGACCTGGATCTGCGGGTCAGCAGCGGCTGAACATGAGCCAGCGTGTGCCCATGTGGCCGAGAAGGCCAATGGCGTCCCGGGCTGTATCAGCAATAGTGTGTTCAGCAGGAGCAGGGCAATGATTAACCCCCTGTGCTCGGCACTGGTGAGGTCACACCTCGAGTCCTGTGTCCAGTTCTGGGCCCCTCGCTGCAAGAAGGACATTGGAGTGCTGGAGCGTGGCCAGAGAAGGGCAAAGGAGCTGGTGAAGCAGAAGTCCTGTGAGGAGTGGCTGAGGGAGCTGCAGTTGTTTAGCCTGGAGAAAAGGAAGCTCAGGAGAGACCTCTCTCCAGCTTCCTGAAAGGAGGCTGTAACCAGATGGGGGTTGGCCTCCTCTCCCAGGTAACAAGTGACAGGACAATAGGCAAAGGACTCAAGCTGAGCCAGGGCAGGTTCAGGTTGGATATCAGGAAGAATTTCTTCACTGAAAGGGTTGTCAAGAATTGAAATGGGCTACCCATGGGGAAATGGTGGAGCCATCATTGCTGTAAGTGTTCAAGAAAAGACTGGATGTGGCTCTTGGTGCTATGGTCTAGTTGACATGGTGGTGTTTGGCCAGATGTTGTACCACATGACCTTGGAGAGCTTTTCCAACCTTAATGATTCTATGAATCTTTCATTCTATGCTATTTGCTTTGCCTGTTTAGAAAGGTGATTAATGAGTGTGACATTTACTCTGATTGTTATGCTCTTTAAGGCTCTTCTTAGTAATGAACTTTATTTTTGGAGACTCCAGCTGGAGCTAACAGTATTAGGGAGTAAAATAAGCAGACTCCTGTTTCCCTGAGAGGTTTGTGAACCACAGAGTTCTACTGATATTATCAAGGCCCCAAAGAAGCTACAAACATGCTTTTAAGCGTACTAGTTCCATGAGTGATGAAAGCTATATGACTATAATTGACTTAATTTAAGATGCTAATGCTCCGCTTCAAATTAAAGTCAAATTATTTGAAACATTTTAGGAAGATATTCTAGGAACATTTGAAATGTGGCTGAAGTTAGCCAAGATGTGAATTTCCTAAGGCAAACTGACTCATCTACACCACAAAATGCCTACTGTATCACTTTTTTAAAACAGTATGCCCTGCCTGGAAGGAGTTTCTCAAGAGGAATTTGGCAGTAGGCACTGTCATGTTGCTCTTGAGTCACATTGTCATTCAACAAATCTGGAAGCTGGATTATAACAGAGTTACTGTTATTTATAATATTGGTTAATACTGCAAAGTTTAAGGGCAAGGTCTTTTTCAAAAAACGTAGTTTGAGGTGTCCAGGCTTGAGAAGTTTCCCTTCTGAAAAAAATTATGCCCTGTTTTCCATTCAGTACAAGCATTACAGAAGCATTAAGAGAGAACTGGGTGCTCCTGCTGCACATCCTTCCTTGGTGGCCATCTCATGAGTGGAAGGGAAGTTAAGTTTGATGCAGCCTTGAAAGCCCTAGTTCTTTAATGCAGTAAAGTGAGCTTTGGGACAACTAGTTCAGGATCAAATAGGCATAACTCAACATGCTAATGTAAAATAAACTCCTTCTGCTGGACCTAATTTTTTCAAGTTTTTTGATGAATCAGCTTTGATGTCAGAGTGGTATTGTCCGTCTATTCCACTCTGTTCTGGATGAGATAATGGCCAGAATATCCTGTGGTTAGTTCTATGAAAAGATGACCTGGTATCAAGATTTGAGTCATATTTTTGTTTGCACCAATCTAGTATAAGCAGTTTTGAAAATATTGATTCAACCAGGACACATATTATAGTAACATTTCTTTATTTCTTGCAGCATAAGTGAATCTTAAAAAAAAAAAAAAAAAAAA